>JAVTVY010023690.1:0-91743 GCA_036873755.1 Hanleya hanleyi
AGAAAACTATATTACAGCAGCAATCAATATTCAGTTGGCCATTCAGTCGATCACAAAACCTGGGGAAGCGGAAAGACCCTTCCGCTTTCTATGCTTTTGATGGAGCAGTTTCCTCCCTCATGTATATCCCCCCGAGTCCAACAATACTCCCCAAACTATCGGTGCCATTTTGGCGGGGGGCCGAGCATCCTCTGGCTGCTTCTTCCACATATGCGTTGAATAATTATTCGAGGATATTCGACGGATTTGCAAAAATCCCATATTTCGCTTAGTTAAACAAATTATTTTGACATAATCTCGCAAAATATCTTCACGCAATATATCATGGACAAATGGACAATGCAGATTATCGCAGTTTTGGTGATTGTGATGTTAATAGATATGCACTCTGCATATTTGCCTGTTGGGTCACATGATTTCTTTGTCAAGACGTTGCAATCTTGTTACATGTATGGTGCCTTTAATTAAGTTAAGGATGTCCGCTGGTGGTAAATCAAAGTAATTAACTTTTTGAATAATGTGTGTTATTGCATTCATAATTGTGTAATATGAGAAAAAACAAAGAAAAAAATATAGGTTGCTGTGCATTTTTGAGCTGTAGGCAACGTTAAGTGGACTGACCCATGCTCAATTTGATAACCCAGAAATCATAGGGAATAGCCCTAGTTTTGAAGCATATTCATGAAAAATTCATATAAATAGTATTTAAATTTTTCTTATATTCTAACTGTTTGCAGATAATCACAATGTCTATCAAAATTTAGCAAATTGGATGGATGTTGCTGTGCAAAATTCTCGGCTAGAAGGCTTTTAAAGGAAATCCCCATCTCTTAACCTAGGGAAGGGAGATAACCCAATGGAAAAACAGGCAAAATGGCTGCCGAAGTCAAAAACCACCAGCGGACATCCTTAATATTGCTATAGGTAAAAAGAGAACAGAATGGGTACGTTTGTGAGATATACTACAGCTGAAGGAGTAGTTCAGCTGTATCCATATGCTGAATGACGTATAAAGTCCAGTTTGATGTACTTGGTAATTGAAATTTCTCCCTCAAGAAGAAAATGTAAAGCGATATGCTCATGATCATGCATGAATAATCACAGTACCATTTCCACTAATGTCCGCACCACTACCAATTTCCCTAAAACTGTTCCAAATTGTCACTCGAAAAGAATAGTAGAATCACTCAATTAGGTTTACAAGGTATTTTGTTTTCCCTCGCCATAGAAAATTATAGCCGAAGAGAGTTTAGTTGATTTTTTATTGACGTTGCAATCAAAAACTGATATATTTACAGTGGATTAACACGATTAGTCATATCGCATTGAAGCTAATCGTTCTTTTGTAGGCCGCCTTGTTGTAACTGGACGCCCACTAATTATTTTCGACAGTCGGGACAGTTTGTGCGAATTTCTGCAAATTTCTAATCATCAGGAAGCCCTGCATACCGTATAGCAGAATATATTACGACCAGTATTCGTTCTGGATATCTCACTTATCCAGTTTCAGAGAATAGTTGAGCAAGCTCATTGAGTGGGTCGTGTACCTCAGGTGTGGAAGATCACACCACTCGCTTAACGCCATGATGCTTCGGTTGTTGTTCACCCAAATCGCCCAGCTTGCAAGACCAGATTAATTACAAAGTGCATGTTTGTCAAGTAATAGTAACATGGGGACAGGAGACAATTATGCCAAAGATTGGTAAGATATTGTGCGAGATTGGGCGAAGCCCCACGAGAGTGCAATATTGCGCCAATATTTGGCATAAATTATCGCGTGTCGATCATGTAACTGTTGTATCCAATGATCATCCGAGCGTTAGTGTGCAGCTCCGATGCTTTTGACCTAATCCACGAAAAGAGGTTCGCCGTGGTGTATATTATATACACCATATGTGGTATTTGAAATACACCACAAGTGACGTGTGTAGCATATATATTACAAGGACAAGATCAAAGGAAATTCTAGGAGTCATTGGATAAGCCGAGTTTACATCTGACCACAACCAAGAGTTTTAACTAAATCGTGTGCATTTGGCATCCAGGCAGATTAAATGAAGGCACTGTGAGGCAATTTCAAACAGGTTTTCTAAAAGCAGAAAATTATCTCCGCCGTGAGAAGGTCATGCAGCCGTTAACTGCCACAAAAGACTGTGGCTTAAGATCAGAGATTGACGGTAGCTAGAATGGTTGTCTGGGTTACCGAAACAAATTGGATAAGGTCATGGAGATATTTAGAAGCTTCAGAAGCTTCAGACTGAGGAGGTAATACTTTATCAAAGAACACTAAAGCAAGGCTTAGATCTGCACCACAGCTATACTCATATGCACTGTGATCGGTGTTAACTCTATAGGACTTCGCTGTTGACCGCCTCGCACAATCAGATTAAGAATCAAATTTTATTTTCCCAATGTTGTCTTCGGAGAGAGAATTTTCATTATCCAAGGATCCAAATTTTTTTCACGCCGATGCATATAAATTCTAGTACTTGGAATTGATTCTCGGTGACTTTTTCATCGTTGGTGCTAGCCGCGGCACATTTTATCTCCGTACGAAATCCAATAATAAGATATTACGCAGGGAAACATCTGACCATAAATATTAATCCCTCGGTAATCAGCTTTCTTTTCCTTAACTTTGGTCCCAGTTGTAAGAGCCAGCACCAGTATGATTTGAAACGTACTCAAGATTTAATCAAACTCGAAAAAAAAAACTAGACCGTCACCATGGAATCGAAGTAAACGGTATGACAAAAAAAAACAAAACAATATTTTCCTCAAGGAAGGTGGAAGATACAGGCTATTCGCGTTTTAGGGGCTCGATTTTTCTATCTGTTCTCGAATGGCTGTGAGGTTATTACTACACACAGTAGAAACGAAATGTTGAAAGCTTACTTCAGAAATTGTTGTTAATAGGTCGTAATTATAAGTCAAAATATTGTTCACAATAGACTGTAATACATTGTCCTCTTCAGTTAGATAGACAAGCATTGGTCTATGAAGTCACAGATGAACGCATATTATGTCAACGGCGCACACCGCCACAAAATAGTACTACAGAAGCTTGTCAAACATGGCTATACCACCAAACGCCTTCATTCAAAATTTCTCGAATTCTGTGATAAATTTCGTACACGGACGGCAAAATACGATCCCAGCGTGCATGATCTTTAGCGCTACGTTTCGTAACCTATGTCTAATTCCGCTTATCCCGGGTCTAGGGGCCGTTTGTTTTGCATCTCCACCGTGTTCAAATGAACAGACACAATCAAAGCGTGACTGAGATGCATACTATGGAAACGACTTTGAATTCATTTGGGGGAAAAATAATGGTTGATGATTAGGATTTTGCGTATAGAATGTCAGTACATATAGATCATTCGTATTTTTATATCATAAACATGTGGAATTGGTGCTAACTGTCATATACAATTTTATTACTGTTCGATTTCACTATGTTACATTTTTCCACTGATTATCGGTTTTCAAAAAAAACGTTGTACTCGCTCTGTCCCCGTGTTCACAGCAAACATATTTCTGCACACGTCTTCTTCTGCAAACCCAACTGAGCTATATGGCTATAGATGTTATATATCATTCGAACAGAGATAAAATCTCAACATTACAATATCTTCGGGAACTATATGAGAACAATTATACAAGCTATTTTTTTTTGCACAATTATTATAACTCATATCGCTTCACGCCATATAACCCTTTACACCGCGTCGGGAGAAGTGAGCCTCACTCTAAAATAAGGAACACATTGGCTTGTCTACATAATTAAATGCAAAATTAAAACTAAAATACAGCAACGATCCTCTCTGGAATACATACAAAATTCGGGTAGCTAGCTTGATGTGTATCACAATGCTATCATAACACCCCTCAGGTTTCAAGGTGTATTCCATGCTACGAAGATTTCACAGCAAAACCGTTTTTAGTCTGTTTGGTTTCTCGAATATTTTTATTTAAGTGATTTTCTTCACAAAACCTGCGTGATAAATTAGTATATGATAATCTGAAAATATATTTACTCACTTTGATGCACAGAAAAGCAAATGTTTGGAAGAAAAATGAAGAAAGGGTATGCCCACAAGGCCGCCCTTTTGAATTTACCCATTATACTCTGATCGGGGGTTAGGTCCAAACTGGTGCCAATATGATAAATATAAAGTCACTGAGTATCAGCTCTCAACTGTGTGTCATTCCGAAGGCAGGCTAGGAAATTTGATAGGGGAGAAATAATGCCCCCTTCGCAGGGCCTTAAACTTAAGCACAATAAAAGAAACAATCTATAAAACCAGTTTACACCAGTGAATCGTCCAACGCCCACGCCCGAGACTAGGTTCATTGGCTGCTAGTGAGCTGAATGAAATATCGATAAATCTCTAGGCAGCAGACAATAGAAATGCATGGATTCGTTGCTGATATATTAAATTATCTCATTATTTGACGCCTTCAGTCCGGTAGCTATTTGGTCCATCTGTCAAAAAGCGTTATAACCCGATTGTCCGCCATTTTAGATTTATCCCCGATGCTCTGTTTTGGATGTCATACCAACATGGTCCAATTTACACTGACATACCAGACATAGACTACCCCCAATTAATAATTCTATCTATCCCGCAATAAGAACCAAGATATCCTCATCCGGATCCGAATTCACGCGCTCGTGTTAGACTTTATGTCATAAAGAATTTTAATGAACGAGCGTGCCTTAACTGTAGACCTCTGGCAAATTTAGGTCCAGTGAATATGTACCGGTATGGCTACTTTTAAGAGACCGACATGAACAATTTTGTTACACGAGTTCAAGTGCCCGCAAGGTTTTGCATTCGGTGACGTGGATTTACCTCAAACGTTCTGACACTGTCAAAATGTCAGTATACACTACGATGGGCGAGCCTCTGTTTTACGTAACTCTCACAGAACGACTAGAGTCAATGGACAAATTGCTGCATTCAGAGGCATGGTGGAAGTTGTTCACAATATTTTATACCTGCTATTCCCTGAAGTTTCGCCAAAGCAGCTGCATTACTGTTTAGCGTTAAGAGCCAGCAAACAGAGCAACATGCCCAGCGACTCAGTAAAAGATTTCTGGCGGTACATGTCTAATAGCTGGTGGACTCCAGCGCCCAATTCAAACAAATGCAGCCATCCCATGCTAAAATCCAGCCTGAGGCAATTACGAATATTGTTTTGACCACCAAGGAGCATGTTGTCTACATCCCAAGCTTGTGTCGTTGGCGTAATATGACAGTGAGAATAGTTTCCGTTTCAGTCTCGCCCAAGCGAAAGCGATTATTGAGCTCAGAGGAAGACTGTGCAAACTGCAGTATTATGCAATATATTGTTATTCAGTTGTTTGATGGCATCATCATTCCTCTGTATTTTCAATACTGAACGTTTTCAATTGTATTGTGACTGATTATTTGATTGTCGTTGCAGAATTCCAGGACATGGCTTGTCATCCTGATGACGTATTACAACACATATAAGGGAAGTGGGAAGAGGTGCCGACATACTGACTGCATCACATGACTTCACAGAATAGTCTTCTGGTTAACCTATTCTAAAGCACATACCAAGAATTTAACGATTCGTGATATGTGTTGTATCTCAGGTACGCTTTTATTGTACTTGTTCATGTGGCAACTTGGATGATATGACCACACGGTATAAGCGGTATTAGATACAAATCTAGAGAGCTATGACCTGACATTCCGCAACCGTGGCATTGTCCAGATCTTGTCCACAGTGCTGTTTTCTAAGCCACACAAATAATGTCAGAAAAAACCCACACTCGTCTGATGTGAACTGATCATCACTGAAATGGATACGCTATAGACGGTCAATAATTCGGCTCTATGGAGGTGTATCACGCGAACGATCACTTTCAGATCAGTGGGCGGGTTCGATTTCTTGTGATATCCGATTGTCATATCTTCTTTTTATATCCGAGTACTTTTTGAATCCTAACCTCCGTGTGAATTATTTAAATTCCACAAGGACGATATACCAAGCATCACGACTTAGTTTTTATCCGCTGTATTGGGAATAAGGGAATGCTCCCGCTTAACAATCTTATGGGATCAATAATCCCTTCTTTGCAGAAATTTACCATTAGAACGCCCGTGGTCTTCGCGAAATCAGTGGTAACAGCGACATTTATAATTTATAACATTTCTCGGGCAGTTTTTCCTTCTCTCCTGGGGGCTTTCAAACGTGAATATTCAATATCTGTATAAATATTTCAACTTATGACCGGCAAACCCCTTTAGAATTCTCTTAGATTAAATTCTTTTCATCAGAGTTTTGATGGGTGTTATGCCGAATGAATTTATTTGATAATAACATATCGAGAATTCATTATCAATTCGTTCTGGGTAAAAAATTCAAACAGGCATTAAGTAAAGCTTCTCCGGTTATCAAAATATTAATTCCAATCTTTCGAGGATCATGTGATTGTCGCGTTCATGTTGATTTAAAAATATAGTCGTTGTGCCCACACATCTAACTCGAAAGTTCTGTTTCATATTTCAGCACACTGAGCTAATTTATAGGCATTGACAATAGATCCGACATTCAGTATACAGCTGTAGTCCACAAAATAATGCCTGTATCAATAATAGAAAGACCGCACCAGTTCCAAACACGCATACAATGATAATTTTAAAAAAAAGAACACAAGATAGTTGCCTGCAAAAAGAGAAGCGGTCAGCAGTTTTTAATGACCGCAAGGCATCCCGTTGTTATTTACCTATCGTTAACAGGTATTGTTGTGTCCAAATGAATTTTCAATTACAAGCGTCTGGTCCGTCATTCATAATTCAGCCGTCGTCCATTAGAGAATATCCGCGTCCATAATCCAAAGACCTATTCCATATAACAGTATTAGCACCAAATTCAAAACGACAATCATAGTATACATAAACCTAGGCTTGTTTCCTGCAAGAGAGAAGCGGTCAACAGTTTTCAATGATGCCGGCAAGACATCATGATGTTCCAAAAATTTCAAATCCGTATCGCTGATCAGTATTCTTAATCCATAATATTCGTTGTAAAGTCGTCATCTAAAGAATGATGTATCTCAGTCACGCTTTGATTGTGGCTGTTCATATAGGCACCATGAGGATCTTGAAGCACGTGGGTTCATACGGCCCCTAGCCCCGGGTTAAGCGGAATTAGACACAAGTTACGAAACGTAACGCCATAGATCTTGCACGCTACTCTCGTATTTTGCTATCAGCGTGCGATATGTATCGCCAAATTTGAGAAACTTTGAGTGGAGGCGCTTGATGATGTAGCCCTGTTTTATATGTTTCTGCAACAATGTTTGGTGACGTTGATTAAAATCGTCACATTTAACACAGGATCTAGCAAATGCTACTAGGCGTGATATGTATACCCCATATGCAGGTCCCACTGGAATATTACTGTCTAGAAACGGATAGTTTACGATGTCGAAATTGTAATCATCTCTTTTGTCATAAAGTCGACGAGAGAGAAGGCCCGCTTCATTTTTATAGAGATATAGGTCTAAATATGATGTGCCTGTAGGGTTATCTATAGTTTCCTTCAAATCCAGTGAATGTGGATATATATCCTTCACTGCGTCATTTATATAGCGATTATCCACAGCGAGAAGATCGTCTATATAGCGTTTGATGAATGAGAAGGAACGGGCTTTGAATGGACCGCTTCTCTCTTGCAGGAAACAAGCCTATGTTTATGTATACTATGATTTTCTTTTTGAATTTGGTGCTAATACTGTTATGTGGAATATGGAATAGGTCTTTGGATTATGGACGCGGATATTCTCTAATGGACGACGGCTGGATTATGAATGACGGACTAGACGCTTGTAATTTGAAAGCGCCTGCATATAGTCATATTCATAAGAGAACAGATATAGGTCAGCCAATAGGGGTGCACAATCAGTACCCATTGGAATACCTATATGCTGTTGATATATTGTGTTGCCAAATTTCCAATAGATATTTTTAATGAGAAATTCAGGCAACTCTATAAACAAAGAAACATCCCATGAATGATATCTCTTGTATGTAGTAGAGCTGAAGAATGCTTTATGGCTTCCGACATTAGTATATTTACGATCAGTTTTCTTGAACACAGATACTATTAATGAACTTAGACGGTCAATAAGGTCCTGATGAGGGATTGCAGTATAGAGAGTCGAGAAATCCCATGTGGATACATGTCTGTATGGTGTGAGACCTTTAGCATCAAGTTCTTCCGCAAGACATTTTGAGTTTTTCAATATCCACATACATTCAACGCCAGAGTTTTTAGAAATAGTGGCACAATACCTTTCCCAGAATGTTTTTACCTCCTGCATGAAGGGCCCTCGTCAACAGGGTTGAAAGAAGCTTGGTGGTGCAGTCACTTTCTGCAGTATTATGTATCTCAGTCAGGCTTGAGTCCGGTATGCATCATGAATACTGAGGACCACTCCTCTATTGTAATTGATTTGCTTTTGCGTGTATTTATCACCAAAACACCATTTCTACAGTTATCATAGTCACACGTGCTCTAGCGACCATTTGTATTAAGTGACCACATCAACGAACTACAATATAAAAGAACGTCTATGGGATGGTCATGTTATTACGTTCAGTGAAGGACTACCTGCCCAAAGAGACCATTGTTCTGTTTTCTCATGCCGATCTTTACCAACTATTGATCTTTTATGAATTGTTTGACTATATTTAAGGTGGTTCATACCTCAAAACTTTGTCCGGTGACCAACCCTAATATTTTTGCTGTGGGTAGCTGGGGTGTTGATCAGTAGTAAACGGTAACAAAAATTGATAGTCTTCGATCTAGATTTTTGTGTACATAATCGCGAATATCACCGTGTCAGCCGTTTTTGCAAAAATCACGAAACATTAGTTTTCTGCGCAACAGTGCAAGGAAGTCAAAGCATGCGGATATATATTCACAGGTATGGTTTATTTATATAGAGAAACTTCAACGGATCCTAAAAACGCCTTAAAAATGAATATAAATACAAACGATTTATATAAATTATACATTTCATCGAACTGTATGACGCTGGAAATTGCATTTTCAGACTATGAAACCACCTCCAAAATGTAAAATCATCGGGTGACCTATGCTGATATTTTAAACACTGCTTCCCCGCCATATGATCTTTTTATTAATCGAATAAAACGTTGTTTGAGGCATGAACCACCTTAAGTACACTAATTTTGTCGCAACATTGTACAACGCCATCGTGACGAATTTCCCGTACAACTATTCCAGTATGAAGTACGAATTGGATTAACGTGGCTGTTTTGATAACAACTTAGTAGACCGATATTATAACTAATAACAATATACAATTTCCAATAAAGTGAATTTTCTTAGCAACAAACTGCAGTATTCACTATATTATGCAAGATATATTTTTAATATCGGAGGCCAAACGCGGATGCCAAAGAACATTAGCGTCGGTCGGGTACATTAGGAAAGAGATTGGTAAACGTCTATCAAATTGGGAATAGCAACATCCCTTTAAATCTTGAACATTGACGACGTGGAATCAATATTTACCCTTGCTTATGAGTACAGATTCACCGTCTCTTCTTAGTTGAAACAAACGATGGAAACCTGAATTTGAATGTAGTTGCGGGAATAACGCTCATTTGAAAACAAACATGAGATAGGATATTCCGTGGTCAGTCCTCCGTTATCAAAGTCTGCGTTCTAAAGACCAATACCTTATTCATCAGATGAAGGATGATGTATCTCAGTCACAGCTTGATTTTGACTTCATATGAACACCATCAGGATCTTCAAATAGAGATATTCATACGACCCCTAGCCCCGGGTTAACGCCAAAGATCTGAAACGGAATTAGACACAACGCCGAAGATCTTGGACGCTACGCTCGTAGTTGCTATCAGCATGCGATATATATATATATCGTCAAATTTGGGAAACTTAAGAGTGGATAGCAAGCGTCAGATCCGAAATTCAATATTCAGTCGTCGTCCAAAGACAATTTCCACCTCAATAATCGAACGACCTCTTTCATAAGACCGTTATTACAGGAGGCATTTAGTGGTATAGAGTCTGATTTGCAAGTGTCTGCAATAACGTTTTGTGACGTTGATTAAAATCGTCGCATTTCGACATGATCAAGCAAATGTTTATGTTTACAACACAGACTCTAAACAAACATTGTGAAATCACTGTTCTTAACTGAATTAGAGAAATTCAAGCAATATTTCTGGATGATGCTGGCGATATGATACCGGATTTTTGTTTGTTGGGCATCATTATTTCTGTATTTTCAGCTGTGAACGTTTTCAGCTGTATTATTATGACTGATTATTTAATTGTCATTGCAGAATTCAACGGCATGGTCAGTCAACCTAATGGCGTATGATCTGATATTCCGCAACTATCGCATTGTCTAGGTCTTGTCCACAGTACTGTTATCTAAGCCACACAAAGAATGCAAAAAAAAATATAAAAAATCTCGTCTGGAGAGAAAGAGAGAGAATTATAAAGGTTCAGCAATATTTCAGTATATAGCGTCGATCAAAATTTTTTTTAAGTATTCAAGTTAATAACTTGGTAATCCAACACATTAAAACATACACACATTAAAACTTATGCAACAAACCGATTTCTCTCAAATAACCTAAGATACAGTCTTCTTTCACCCGACCAAACAAATCTTCTAAAGTAGCTGCTCGATAAAAGAATCTCTTACAATCTTAAAATCTATACAGTCGATAAGAATACATGTATGTTTCATTGATGTGATCTGACCATCACTGAAATGGATACGCTATAGACGGTCAATAATTCAGCCCTATGAATGTGTATCATGCGAACTATCACTTTCAGATCAGTGAACGGGTTAGACTTCTTGTGCAATATCCGATTGTCAGATATTTTTTTTATATCCGGGTACTTTTGAAACCTAACCTCCTTTGTGTGAATTATTTAATTCCACAAGGACGATATAACAAGCATCACGACTTAGTTTTTATCCGCTGTATTGGGAATAAGGGAATGCTCCCACTTAACAAGCTTTTGCGATCAATAATCGTTTCTTTGCAGAAATTTACCATTAGAACACCCGTGGTCTTCGCAGAATCAGTGGTAACAGGGACATTTATAATTTATACCATTTCTCGGGTATTTTTTCTTCTCTCCTGGGGGCTTCCAAACGTGAATATTCAATATCTGTATAAATATTTCAACTTATGACCGGCAAACCCCCCAGGCTTCACTTTGTTGTGAGTGCTGAAATAGCACTTTAGAATTCTCTTAGATTAAATTCTTTTCATCATAGTTTTGATGGGTGTTCTGCCGAATGAATTTATTTAATAATAACATATCGAGAATTCATTATCAGTTCGTTATGGGCAAAGAAATTCAAATGGCCATTAAGTAAAGCTTCTCCAGTTATCATCAAAATAGTAATTCTAATCAGATACTAGAACACTGTATTCTTGGAGACTCGAGGATTCAGTTTTCCATTTACCATTGTCGCGTTCATGTTGATTTAATAAATAGATGTGTGGGCACCACGACAATATAACTCAAAAGTTCTGTTTTAAATTTCAGCACTGTTTTCATCAAGTTACTTTCCAAATGATAACACTGAGCAGATTTTTTGGCATTGACAATAGATCCGACATTCAGTATGCAGCTGTAGTCCACAAAATTATGCCTGTATCAATAATAGAGAGACCGCACCAGTTCCGCATACAATGATAATTCAAAAAAGAACACAAGATATAGACCTGCAAAAAGAGAAGCGATCAGCACATTTCAGTGAGGACAGCAAGGGATCTCGGCGTTATTTACCTATCGTTGACAGGTATTGTTGTGTCCAAATGAATTTCCAAGTCGTTTTCTGGAGTATTATGTATCTCAGTCAGGCTTGAGTCTGGTATGCAATCTTGTAAACTGAGGACCACACCTGTATTGTGATTAACTTATTTCTGTATGTAGTTCTCACCAAAGCAGTATTTCGACAGAAATTATAGTCACGCGAGCTCCAGCGACCATCTATATTGGCCGAGTGGTCTAAGGCGCTTCGGTGGTCATCGCTAGCCTCACACCGCTAAACCAGCCCTGGTCGGAGCTCAGATGGTCCATGTGGTGAAAGTTTGTCAGTTACTTGCCGACGGGAGGTGGTTCTCTGCGGGTACTCCGGCTTCTCCACCAACCAAACTGACTGTCACCATATGAGTGAAACAACCTTGAGTGTGACATTAAGCCAACTCCCCTCCTCCCCCCGTATTGAGTGACCACATCTACGAACCACAGTATAAAATGTGGTGGCCATTTTACTTTGTTTAGTAAGGACTACCTGCTCAAAAAGACCATAGTTCTGTTTTCCCATGGTGGTCTTTTAAGACCGGTTTATCTTTACCATGTGTTTATCTTTTATGAATTGTTGGACTATATTTAAGAAAATTAATTTTGTCAAAAAATTGTACAATGCCATCGTGACGAATTTCCCGTATAACTATTTCAGCAAGAAGTACGAATTTGAGTTAACGTGACTGTTTTTTTTATAATAAGTTACCAGACCGATATTATAATTAATAACGATAATATTTAATTTTCAAAAAAGTGAGGGTTTTCAACATCAGATACTACGCTTCCACTAAAACAGTAAAAAACACAAGGAACAGATTCGATAATTTACGAAAAGCACTGAAGTTATATTCTTTTTTAAAATTTACCATTAAGTGTTTCGGACCATGCCCATTTTTACTCCCTAATAAGGATTTCCACTCACAAGTATGAAAGCCACACGATTCCAGACACATTGAAACTTACGTACAAAATGATCGAGGTCACTGAAGTTTCTAGAGTAGGGAAAACGGAATATTATTTACATACCCTTAATTATTTGTCGCTAAAAGTTGTTTGAAAAATCGCGAAGATTAACAATCCGGAACTAATTAAATATTAGCAACATACTTTTTCACCAAAAAAAAACATTCATAGTACGCTTTTCGGTAATCAGTTATTGAAATGCGTACTTTACAGGGCTTATACCGTCATTATCATGCAAGTAATGACCACATAATACTAAAACCTTTGAGCTAATAGTGCATGATAACGCGGATAGAACCCTCACAATTCTGTCGCCCGATTTACGAATAATGTTGTTATCATATTCACAAAACATATTCTCATGGGTCAAATCAATGAATGAAGAAGTATGTCGCATTGAAACTGTATGCCCTCTGGGTCCGGATATCAACATAATAATTAAAAGCTATCCCAGTATAATCAAACCAATAATTCCTACACGTCGATTATAGAAACAAACACTGCAGCTTTGGCTATTTTAGGACCGTATTTCCTATAGCCCTTTCCGAAAAGTGTCTGATCTCCCCTGAATAAGTGTCAATCTTTAAGGTTAGAGATATGAACAGCTGCTTCCGGGAAGTAGTCTCCTTGCTTTCGCTTTTACCAAAGGCACCCGCAATTGTTTTGAATAATACATTGAGAAACTATTCCAGAAAAACTATTCTGTTTATATTTTCAACATGAACCGATATATCCTGTATATGTGTAAGATAATTTTCTAAAAAAAAAAGAATATTTAATTACTAACATTAATTGTTCGGGCCTTTGGTACTTACCGGAAGTTCTCTGCACCAACACACCCCTAGTAGAGCAAGGGAGACAAAACCTTTTCCGAATTGGACTATACTGAACTGACTATTTGTTATGTTATTCTATTATGTTCTTGTCAGTGTGTTCCCTTTTCGTCGATTCAGTATGTGTGTAATGATCAAGCAGAACGTCTATGAGTCTATACGTCTCTGCTGAATGACATTAATGGCAGAAAATCAGAATGAAAATATGTTTAGCCCAGGCAATGTTCCCTCCATGGATATTCACCTATATGTAAATACATATACAGTTATGTGAGCACATGAACTTCCCTCTAACATAACATGTGTACGTCTATCATTAGCCGTTGATGGATTCTAATGTTTATATAATGTTCATCGCCTACAATGGAGGTGAAATGTCCTTTCGGGCGTTTTCCTGCATCAACTCATTGTCCCCGATCCCACAGCTATATGTATCCTGACTAATTTAAATATATCCTAATTGAGTTTCATCGCGACGGTCATCGGACCAAAACGTTCCCGGTCCCATTGGGCGTTGCCATGACATTGCAGTTATCATGGCAAAATTTCACTAGCTCACAACTGTGGCTGTCCAAGGACGGCATGTGCACTTACACGGGTTATAACAGGTAAAATGTATGTTTCGTGTTCTCGGCCTCCACTGGGCGTTAACTTCCATTTCTAATTGTTCATTTTGTATTATGTCATTTTTCTGAGTCTGAAATTTCAAGGCCTTCTGCAAAAAAAAATATTAAAAAAATAAAAATAATATCAACCAAAACTGTGGCTACACGGTGGATACAAAGAAACAAGTGAGTAGAATTTCATCACTTTCAACAATCGTATCACGACGACACAGACACATTAACTGGACACCAGGCCAAGCAGTCCTTGATCTATCCTCTTCCTGCTGAACGCCAAGTCAGGAGGATACAATTTCCATTTTCTAAGTCTTTTGGTCCTTGATATATGTTGGCATTGTGGGAAATTAATGCTGGGCCGACATCGGGCCTTACAGACTAGTCTGTTGTGTTAAATACAGTCATTTTCATCTGACGACGATACAGCTCACCAATCTCCAGTGTACGAGTTGTCACAGTGACACAGCTCACCAATTACTAATATACGAGTTGTCAGAGCATTTCCATCATAGCTCTCTAGATTTGTATCTAATACCGCTTATGCCGGTGCTAGGGGCCGTGTGGTCATGTCATCCAAGTTGCCACATAAACAAGTACAATAAAAGCGTACCTGAGATACAACACATATCAAGAATCGTTAGATTCTTGGCATGTGCTTTAGAATAGATTAACCAGAAGACTATACTGTGACGTCATGTGGCTCTGTCAGTATGTCGGCACCTCTTCCCACTTTCATTATATGCGTTGTACTTTGGTTCATTTTTGTCTCACCGGAATAGTTGAAAATGTTTACCGGTTCCCTCTTACAAGAAAAAAACGACTTGGGATTATATGTAGGTCTCCTCCGTATCAGCTAATGTATATATATATATACGTCTTCGTCTGAAAACAAGCCCAAACTCTCTGGTGCTTATGGTGGTATGGACTGTGCATTCAGTCCATTAAATTCATCTAGAATTCCCAGAAGATTCGATTCGGCCTGGCGACTATTTAATATAGATAATTGCAATTGAGATTTAGTAGAGATACTAATTGGTGATGGTTAATTCTGGGATATACAATTTCGACATCGTAAACTATCCCTTTCTGGAAAGTAATATTCCAGTGGGACCTGTATATGGCGTATACATATCTCGCCTAGTAGCATTTGCTTGATCCTGTGTTAAATATGACGATTTTAATCAACGTCACAAAACATTGTTGCAGAACTTATAAAACAGGGCTATTCCACCAAGCGCCTCCACTCAAAGTTTCTCAAATTTGGCGATACATATCGCATGTTGATAGCAAAATACGAACGTAGCGTGCAAGATCTATGGCGTGACGTTTCGTAACTTATGTCTAATTCTGCTTAATCCCGGGCTAGGGGCCGTATGAACACATTTACTTCAAGATCCTCATGGTACTCATATGAACAGGCACAATCAAAGCGTGACTGAGATACATCATTCTCTATATAACCATTTTACAACGATTATTATGGATTAAGAATACTGATCAGCGATACGGATTTTATATTTTTGGAACATCATGATGTCTTGTCGGCATCATTGAAAACTGTTGACCGCTCCTCTAAAAAAAACTAGCCTATATATGTTTATGTATACTATGATTGTCTTTTTGAATTTGGTGCTAATACTGTTATATGGATATGGAATGGTCTTTGGATTCCATAATCTTTAATTCTTTAATGGACGACGGCTGAGTTATGAATGACGGACTAGACGCTCACTGTCATATTGTATCTCAGGTTAAAGAATGTAAGAAATATGTTGTGAAAAAGTTGAAATATGTAATGCCAGATTAGATCTATTCTTGTTTCGCTGCATTGGTTGGAAAATTGACTAACTCGGAAACGACTGGGTGAGCTAACTAAACTAAAGCTCTAAACATGAAATTCCGTAATGCCACTCAAAAGTGCTGACGGGAAAGATAATCCATATTATAAATAAGATATAGGCCTAACCAGGTGTTGTGAATCAACAAATAACTTAATCTAGAATTTACATCTAACCGCAAGTTAACGAAACCCTCACTATATCACATTTCTCATATTCGAGGTGGGGAGCATGGTTATCATTGGTGTTAGAATGCTAGATGCGCGCAGCACAAGACGAAGTATTAATCACTTAACGCCGCTAACCTCGACACCTGCTATCGGTTTTTAGCCACAGAAAGCATTTTCTCTTTTGGATTGTTCGGCCAATTATACGGGAACACATTTAGCTATGTGGAGGCAAGATATCGAGTAAATGGCCCGCTGACTTGCTTGTACTAGGATCTCCGGTCTTACTCGTTGCACTTGAGGAAAATATTAACCCAGAAATCAAGTATCGCAGAAGTTCATTCCTTTGTCTGCCTCGTCAAAATGAACACGTCAATCCAGCAAATGGCGACATTAGGCCAGTTTTCTACATTACCACTTATTGACCATATATTGAGGCGAGCCGTCAACAGAACGCATCCGTCAGATGAGTACAATAAGGCTGCAGGCGACGGGCTGTTATCTGTTAGAAATTATCGAGAATCCCGATTAGGCCATATATCCACCCCGATTTAATGCAAAACCGGCTACATGATCTGATAGGTTCGGTGGATCTTAATTTACATAATCTGTCAGGACTTTAGATTGCATTCGGAGTCCTTCTTAAGCATTCTAAGTCAAGATATCCAATATTGTAGTTTGCATTTCATTGCGCTACAAAACTGTGCAAAGCGATCGACTGGCAGAATCACTGAATCTTCTAAACGGTAGATGCACAGCGTGATCGCCGAGAACTCAGAAGAAAGGCGACGGAAAGAGAAGAATGCCAAATCAGCGTGCAGCTCAACAACGGAGCTCTTTTATCAGCTTTGGAAATGAGACATGAATTACACATTCGACGTTGATCTTACAGCAGCAGGTAGCAGAAATGGCTTATACTTCGATCGGAGCGTTGGCATTTCTTCCCTGTTACACCTGTGTTGTAACGCTGGATTTCTTGGCAATATGGTCTTGCCTTGTCCTGGCACCTGCTTATTCCAAGGTGCACATAAGACAGATAAGTCGACGGTTCGTGAATACGAAATATGGCCAAATTCGAGGCATGTTTTTGGAATTTCAAAACGAAGATCTGAAACCGGTGGAAGCGTTTTATGGAATACAGTTTGGGTCGTTGATGAAAGGCACTTTACGATTCATGCCGCCGACAGGGCCTACGGAAAGTTGGGACGGCATAAGAGTGGCCCTCAAACCAAGATCAGCATGTCCACAAAGGATACTAAATGAAACGGATCTACGACGGAATATGCTTTCTGTGGTAGGAGATCAACGTATACGATTGAATCGTTTCCTCAAGGATCAACGCGAAGATTGTTTGAATCTGAATATGTACGTTCCTGGTAAGTATAACAACCGGTGGAATGAAGTTTTCAAGTCTTGGTCCGGTCTTTATTGGTCAGCCTTTACATGTCGCCGTTAAGGTTATAGAAATTAATTATAAAAGGTATTCATGGTATTAAAGTGGCAGCGTGTCATTGGTGCTTCAATCTGTTGCAGCGCTTTGAAGTTTGACGGCACAAATGCATTATGTGTGTTAAATTCACGTTGTAAATATGTTTTGATGTCGATGTTTTATTTCTTTAATTAATACAAACATGGGTACATATCTGTTCTCTTCCCCCGAATTAGTAATTAGGTACTGTCGTACTTTTTTGACTTGTATATAACCTAGCTCAATATGCTATTTCACCATTTCCCGATCAAATCAGGGCAGACAGTCTCATTATACGTGGATCCCATTTATAACCCATTCTGCTTATCCTCTTTTATCGAAAAACATAACAATGGTGAAATCGTGTACTGTAATAAGAAAAGTCCATGCGTTTGCACAGCAATTATCTTTCCAGTCAATTTTGTGTTGATGCCCTTTTGAAAACAGCACGGTTGAGTCAGTGTCTCCATCCGAAAAAAAGATGCCATCATCTGCCTACTGTCTGTATTTACATGTAATTATAAAGAAATGTTTTACCAGGACATGTTGGTTTCAAGCATCATCACGAGCAGTCGATTGCTTCTTTCAACTAACAGATTTGCGCTAACAAGTCTTTGTATTGAATGTTTGAGTTAGATTTTTTTTCATTTATGCACTAGAGCCAAGTGTTGCCATTATACCGACTCAGTAACGGTGTAACAGGCTATCTGATCAATGTAAGACTTCACCAGATAAATTGATCGTTGCATTTCCCATTAAATGCCGACCACCTAGTTCCCTCGGTTTTGTTGATTAAACACTTTCCAGTAACTTATTACTTGCCCAGGGCGACGTGATGGCTACACCAACATTAGGCAACGGAGTGGTTAGGAACGAGTCGCGGGCGGTATCGAACGTTGTGTTTGTGTGATGAAAAAACTCTCATGTTACAGACCGAAGAATAACAGTACATTCTCTTAGATATACATAAAGCGAGTTACCTTAAATTGAGTATTCTGGCGATTACAAGCGTCTGTTCCGTCATTCATAATTCAGCCGTCGTCCATTAGAGAATATCCGCGTCCATAATCCAAAGACCTATTCCATACTCCATATAACAGTATTAGCACAAAATTCAAAAAGACAACCATAGTATAGGCTTGATTCCTGCAAGAGAGAAGCAGTCAACAGTTTTCAATGATGCCGGCAAGATATCATGATGTTCCAAAAATATCAAATCCGTATCGCTGATCAGTATTCTTAATCCATAATATTCGTTGTAAAGTCGTCATCTAAAGAATGATGTATCTCAGTCACGCTTTGATTGGGACTGTTCATATGAGTACCATGAGGATCTTGAAGTACATGGGCTCATACGGCCCCTAGCCCCGGGCTGGCATTTTGTAGACGATTAAGGGCTGTTCACATAGAGTTACAGAGATTCTGATAACTTGATAATGAGCCAAAGTTGGCACACATATCATTCGAGGTTATACAATATGTTACGTAGGTGGGATGTTGTAGATAGATGAGGACTGTCGACTTATGCAAGAGGCAGAAAACTACATGAGCTATTATTTGTTGACCCCTCCTCTCTTGCAGAAAACTAGCCTATGTTTATGTATACTATGATTGTCTTTTTGAATTTGGTGTTCATGTTGTTATAGGGAATATGGAATAGCTATTTGGATGATACACGCGGAAATTCTTTAATGGACGACGGCTGAATGATGGATGATGGACTAGACGCTTGTAATTGCAATATATCATGTGTGACTATGTAATATATTGCACTGTGAGGTGACGCTGACGTGGATGAACAAAACAGGTATTACTGGACTAGAAATCTCTATCAATGATATGGTAGAGACAGATGTTAACAAATCACCTAAATCAGACGCTACATGGTAGTTTAATGCCACTTGTGGTTTACGTCTACCAAGCCGTTTCAACAGCGCCTAGCTCGCGGTCAGATCCTTGTTACGTTTCCATGGTCGCGAGGAGATGCATCTGGCTTCACCTACTGCCGGAAACGTTAGTTCCGTCCAAACGGCCATCCCTTGTTGCACACTTCATGGGCTTCGGCCAAGGCCTAATCGACTACGTGATAACTTTAGCTTCTTCATGCACGTTTAGATAATCAATCTGATGAGTGATTGACGTACAAATATTATAGCAAAATTGAACAGCATTGACACAAATCTCTCGTCATGGGAATAACGTTGCAACTCATAATCGATAGATTCGACTCAAAGTCTGTGTGGGAAGTCCGGTCTGGTCAACAGCGTCAACATTTTGACTTGTTGTGTCAAGTAGTTGTCGTGGTTAGGCCATGTTCACCGGATGTTTATCGCAGACTGTGCGTGCCACATTTGATGAATGCTCTATAGAATCTTTCTTCGGGAATCGCCCTCAATTGCGAGTAGATTGCAACTGGTCTTATAGAGGTTAATCGGTGCATGAAGCCAAAACGCTTGCCATTTGATTTTGTTTTATGCAAATTATTCTCGGTTAGGTTATTTGATTGTCTCATTCTGGTTTTATGTAACCATGCCCAACCCCTTCAAGGAAATATGCATGATTTCCTTGTCATTCCTGAATCCTTGTTGTATAGTGTATAGAGAGAGAGAGAGAATTAAGGTTTTTCAGCAATATTTCAGCTATATAGCGACGATCAAACAAAATTCTAAGTACTCAAGTCACTAACTTAGTAATCCAGCTCATTAAAACATACACACATTAAAACTTATGTAACAAACCGATTTTTCACAAATAAACCAAGATGCAATCCTCCTTCACCCGACTAAAAAGATCTTCCAAAGTAGTCGCTCGATAAAAAGCATCTCTTACAATCTTAAAATCTATGCATTCGATAAGAATATGTTTCACCTTGAGATCATCATGGCATGAAACAGACCTTTGGACTGGTTCTTTTCTTTAAGTAAATATTCGCGAGTTAATCGTGTATGACCGATTCTAAATCGCCTGATCATGGTTTGATCGAAACGTTTCTGGCTGTTCAGATGAGTATAGCCTACAGTTATGAACCTCTGAGAGTTTACCCTCCCGATCATGTTAACGGCTGACTCTACAAGTATGCGAAAACATGCACTGGTGGTGAGGACGCTAGAACGGCGTTATCCGACAAGAAGTCACATGACACGACATGATGCTAGCCTGACCGCAGTGTAACCATAAAAGTCCGATAGACCATGAATCATTCTCGGGGTTTTGTATCTCAGCCTTTAATTGTAGCTGTTCATTTGGGCACCTCTAATGACGTAACCTCACACGGTGTCAGGCATTGGCAGCTGTAGTGATGTGAACCTATAGTAGATGAAAGTTGGATTTTTGTGTGCGTCAAATGTAAACAACGACTACAAGTTGGAAAGTGTTCATGTAATGCTAGTTCAGAGAACCTGTCCGTAAGGTCAGACACATCACGTGTCATCCCCACTCGCTCAAACCTCGTGACCTATGGCCGCCAGCAGAATTCCATATTATACAGATAACAAGGAAACAATGACATTCGACGGCGTAATATGATAAATATTTATGCGACCTCAGAAGGCGGTGTTTTGACGTCATTGTTTATGCTTTTATATCAGTTAAAATAAGTTAGTTAATTCTGCTCCCAATGTTTCACCAGAGTGCATACTTATAGGTGTATATTTGCTACATTTATAAAAGATCTGAAACACAAGGTTCAAGTGCACTCAAGTGAGTTCATCCGTCACGATGTCATTGAGGTTGAATTTATCACTGGATCGGATGACCGTAAACCAGGTGAAGACCTTTAACATTTCAAGATACATCATCTGCTGATCACAGGGACTTCAAGATTGATTTGTCTACTGTACCAGGTGAACAGATGAAGAATCGGATGTATACGGACAGCCATTGTCATATGATAATTTGCTCCGCGTAATCATTCAGTATGATTTCCATAACGGTATCTGCTATGCGGCAAATAGGGCCTATATGAAATGTGATCTAAACATTTGACAATTGTTATGAATTACCGTTATAGATATCTCAGGGTGTCCTTGAATGGATACGGGTTGAAAATCAATGGTTTATTTGTCCTTTCTCGCATCCCTATGCGGCTACAACCTTGGTCAAGGTATAGTAAAAAGGAAACATGTATGGCTTCGTAGTCCTATCTGAAAGACGCATTCAATGTGTGACTCCATCTCAGTAAAGTCAGATATAATATCACAGAATATTATATCTGAATTCAGCCCTACATAAATTCCATGCGAATTTGAAACTGCATTTGTTAGCCAATCTGGTGGCTAGCTTGTTGAAATCACGCCCACAGTAATTACACACGATAGCACGTGGACTAATAAATAAACATTATCGGGAAACAGTATCCAAATATGGCATCATTTTCAGACAGTGATTGGTAAACCGTGAAAATCAAAGAGTTTACTCCCGCCGAAAAATCTGGCTTTGTTAGGGGGTAGAAAATATCAGAAGATTGTGCCGCGCGAAGATGTTAATCTCCGTGAAATAAACGTCAACCATTCTCAGAGGAAAAAGTCAGAAATTATCTTGATTGGCTTATTATGGGATCTCGCAGAATATCGGCGAACATTTCGCACGAAGTTTTCATAGCGTTACGTCTAGATGGTATTCCCCAGATTTGCTATCTTGGTTTACCTAGATTGTGTGTGACTAAGATACATACTCTGGAAACGACTTGGATAAAGAATAATTTTCAGTGATTAGCATTTTAGGTACAGAATATCAGCTTCTCTCCTGTAGAAAATCACATTGTTTTTTTTATTCTTATATTCCATACACATTGTACTTGGTTCTGTCATACGAAATAGGTCTTTGGATTATTGACCAAATAATTCTTCACAAAATTGACCGAATATTGAATGTCGGATCTGACGCTTGCTATCTACTCTCATTGCTCCCCACCACTTATTGGTGATAATAAGGTTCCTTCACCAAAAATGATGATAAGTTCCCCTCACCAATTGATGGTGATGGACCACCACCGTGTATTGACAGTATAAAATAATTTGAAGTCGTCATATCTGAAGGCGCGAGAGTATTCTTTCCGCAAAATAATCAAAAGAAATGTTTTTGCTCATGTCTGCAATCGTGAAATATCTCAAGAGTGAATATTTCACAGCATCACGACAAAAAATATGTACTGACAAATAAATATCAAGGATTATCGACAGTAGCCCGGGACAGTTTAGCTCGAGGGGCTAAACAAAATTGTACAACTTGTTTTATGTTCGTATAAAGAGAGAGAGAGAGAATGAGGGTGAAAGTCGCGTTCAGCAATATTTCAGCTATGTAGCGACCGATCAAACAAAATTCTAAGTACTCGAGCCAATAACTTAGTAATCCAACACATTAAAACATACACACATCACCCGACTAAAAAGATCTTCCAAAGTAGTCGCTCGATAAAAAGATTCTCTCACAATCTTAAAATCTATACAGTCGATAAGAATATGTTTCACTGTGAGATCTTCGTGCCATGGAATACACCTTGGGACTGGCTCTTATAAAACCACCAATATACTTTTATCTACAATTACCATAGAGGGAGAGAGGGAGATTTAGCGTCGAGTTCAGCAATATTTCAGCTATTTACTGAATTAGATAAAAAAAAGCGCGTTTTCCGACGTTTCCGCAAAATTAGTGAAAAATAAAAACCAAACACAAAAAGATTTTTGTTCGCTGTGAGATGACACATTATATTTTGTTAACCACTCATTACTTATAACAATTTTGTTGTTCCATTAACAATTTTTCAATCCGTTAAAGTAAGTTTCTGAAATACAAATCAAGTTTAACCAAACTGAATTTATCATCTCTTAGCGAACAAAATTCAACAAAACATTATTTACAGTGTACCGATATATGGTTCCTTGTGAAGGCATTTACATGTACGATGAAGTTACATGTTTGAAGAAGTATCATTGTGCGTGTGTCCCTTCAGGATCAGATATGAAAATGTCATCTAAGTTGAAGCGATTGCCAGTTCGGGTAGACGTATACCAGGTGTACTTGCGGACTCTCAATATCATCTACTGAACATCTGGATTTCTCTTTGATATACCTTAGCATATCATGAGAAGAACAGAATAGTATTCTCTCTAACAGACAATATTGTGCGGTTGGAGGGGTTAAGAGCCACAGGTGGCAGTCAAGTAGAACCTGTATCGCAAAGCTAGAAACACTCGAATCCAATGAACAATACAGACCGGCACACGGTTGAATTTGTCAATCTTCTAATCTGTCAACGTTGGGTTCGTTGTCTCGAAAAACGATTTATGCGTATCTAAAGATTACAGAATTTGACAAATAGGCATTGGTTGGACAACTTATTTATCATCTCCCGGATAGAACATAAATCTGTATGGCTAACAATAAAAACAAAATTGCACTGCGACTGGCAACGTGGCCAACATGTTCGATTTTAAAATACGTTTGTTAAGTACGGGTCTTTCGACGGCGAAATGCGCTATGCCCATTTGTATTTTTCCCCATTCAGTCATTATCCTATCTGGATTTATAGGCGTATTGGAGAGTCGGGGATGAATCGGGGTTGGAGGGATATGTGGCAATATGTGGGTATGTCACAGTAAACATATTTCATGTCCGTACTTTTCATCCACGTGCATCAGTGTTACCTCAAATATCTCATAGCAAAATGAAGTTCTCTATCTTCGGAATTACACTGCTAGTGTATTATGCTACAACTATCAGTGGGACCACAGGACTCAAATACACTAGTCTACTTGATTTTGTCTGATCTGAAATTTCTTCATTTCTGTTGTTAAGATTTCTAGCGGAAAAATGGTCTGGCTCTGTTTGCTGCAGACAAACTTGAATAGCTTTCAATACGTCATAACATGATGTATATTTGCCGGCTTAGGTCAATATTTCGGTGATGAGGTCTTTTGATCAGGCCAATATGTGTTTTTCGCTGATCCACAAAACCACATATTGACCGACATCAAAAGACTATAATTGTTTTATTATATGACGCGAACGCCTCATAACCTTCTCGTTAAGTTGATGAAAGCAGTTAGAATATAGCCCACAATAAGCATTTTGCCTTGCTTTCCATAATCTTGAGCCCAATAATAGTGTAAACCAATGGCCAATCCAGCGGCTATTTTCATTGGACAAGGAGAAGCACACGTCACGGCGAGTCAATATCACATTTATGGACCCGCTTTGGAGTCAATATGGAAAAATTTTAACAGCCACATGACGGCGAATGGTACAATAGTGAAGAATTAAGATGAAACCAAATTCTAAGTATTCAAGTTAATAACTTAGTAATCCAACACATTAAAACAGTAACATACACAGAAATATAACGAGAGATCCTGAAGGATCTTGGCGCCCACCATTGTCCGATAATTGTAAGCTAATGACTAGAGGATCTTTTTGTCCATTGTTACTAAGAACAAACGATTGATTTGTAATTTTGTTTACAGAATTTCGAATGTGAGCGAAAAAGATCGAAAAAGGCCACTGAAAAACACCAAGATATAATCTAAGTTTCAGGAGTTTCAAGATTTCTAGAAACTGTACTTATGTCGGTTGTTATAATACAAGAGAAATGAGCAAAGTTAGTCTGAAAGTGAATGTACATGTACGGAGGATCCTTCGCCTTTGTTTTGTAGTATTTTTTTTATTTATTTTTTTGCACGTGTCATCATTGGGTACTAGAAGCGAAGACCAATCTCTTTGACACTTTGGCATGAGCTATGAAACATACTTAAGATTTTATAATCAGGAACGAATGCTAATTCTGTTCTGTTTATTGGGCTATTTTGAGATATCTCTTTTAAGATACCATGCTCGAAAATAGTAAGATGGTACAATACTTAATACTGACATGACTGAAGGGATCCGGTCTGCGCAGTAATGTTGAAACTTCGAAGTGCCTGAATCCTGATTATCTCCCTTGGATCGAAACATGCAGTAGTCTACGGTTGTCGAGTTGTGACGTTGAGTCACAAGAGTGACGTCCCTTCATGTAGCCGACCCGCCAGCAGACGAAAGGGTGGAGCAGTTCATTTGCTACTGCATGGACTAAAGAAAGCTGATTTAAAATTTGAAGAAATACATTTTAATTCCGAATAATATGAACTCCTTGATATGGAAGGTGAAGGTATGGATATTCTCTATAGTCAATATATAGAATATGCCCCACCGTTTGATCCGCTGACTCTTGTGATGCAACGTCACAACTCGAGAATACCGAATTAATTTGAAGCGTAACTTGGATTTTCGAATCGGACCAAAAAAGGTATCTTGCACTACTAGGCCCCATGTGGGACCTGTGTACCAAATTTCAGAAAGATCCATGAAATATTTCCTGAGAATTCACGGTAGCAATGTTTCAAGGGGAAATTCAAGATGGCCGCCTTGTGGCCATATTGGATTTTCGATTCGGACCGAAAAAAGTATCTTGCACAACTAGACCATAAGGGGAACCAAGGGGAGACCACCTGTGTACCAAATTTGAGAAAGATCCATGCAGTACTTCCTGAGAAATCACGTTAACAAATTTGCATGGGAAAATCCAAGATGGCCGCCTGTTGGTCATATTGAATTTTCGAATCGGACCAGAAAAGGTATCTTGCACAACTAGACGACAAGGTGAACCTGTGTATCAAATTTAACAAAGATCCATGCAGTAGTTCCTGAGAAATCGCAATAACAAAGTTTCATGGGGAAATCCAAGATGGCCGCCTGATGGACATATTGGATTTTGGAATCGGACCAGAAAAGGTATCTTGCACAATTGGACCACAAGGGGGACCTGTGTATCAAATTTGAGAAAGATCCAGGCAGTACTTTCTGTGAAATCATGATAACAAAATTTCATGGGGAAGTCTAAGATGGCTGCCTGGTGACCATATTGGATTTTCGACTCGGACCGAAAAAGGGCATCTTGCATATCGAGACCCTAAGGGGAACCTGTGTACCAAAATTGAGAAAGATCCATGCAGTAGTTCATGAGAAATGACGATAACAAGTTTCATGGGGAAATCCAAGATGGCTGCCTGGTGGCCATATTGGATTTTCGATTCGGACCGAAAAATGTATCTTGCACAACTAGACCCTAAGGGGAACCTGTGTACCAAATTTGAGAAAGATCCATACAGTACTTCCTGAGAAATGACGATAACAAATTTTCATGGGGAAATCCAAGATGGCTGCCTGGTGGCCATATTGGATTTTCGAATCGGACCAGAAAAGGTATCTTGCCCAACTAGACCCCAAGGGGAACCTGTGTACCAAATTTGAGAAAGATCCATGCAGTAGTTGCTGAGAAATCGCGATAACAAGGTTTTATAGGGAAATCCAAGATGGCTGCCTGGTGGCCATATTGGATTTTCGAATCGGACCAAAAAAGGTTTCTTGCATAACTAGACCCCAAGGGGAACCTGTGTACCAAATTTGAGAAAGATCCATGCAGTAGTTCCTGAGAAATCGTGATAACAAGGTTTCATGGGGAAATCCAAGATGGCTGCCTGGTGGCCATATTGGTTTTTCGAATCGGACCGAAAAAAGGTATCTTGCACAACTAGACCCCAAGGGGAACCTGTGTACCAAATTTGAGAAAGATCCATGCAGTAGTTCCTGAGAAATCGCGATAACAAGGTTTCATGGGGAAATCCAAGATGGCTGCCTGGTGGCCATATTGGATTTTCGAATCGGACCAGAAAAGGTATCTTGCACAACTAGACCCCAAGGGGAACCTGTGTACCAAATTTGAGAAAGATCCATGCAGTAGTTGCTGAGAAATCGCGATAACAAGGTTTCATGGGGAAATCCAAGATGGCTGCCTGGTGGCCATATTGGATTTTCGAATCGGACCAAAAAGGTTTCTTGCATAACTAGACCCCAAGGGGAACCTGTGTACCAAATTTGAGAAAGATCCATGCAGTAGTTCCTGAGAAATCGTGATAACAAGGTTTCATGGGGAAATCCAAGATGGCTGTCTGGTGGCCATATTGGTTTTTCGAATCGGACCGAAAAAGGTATCTTGCGCAACTAGACCCCAAGGGGAACCTGTGTACCAAATTTGAGAAAGATCAATGCAGTAGTTCCTGAGAAATCGCGATAACAAGGTTTCATTGGGAAATCCAAGATGGCTGCCTGGTGGCCATATTGGATTTTCGAATCGGACCAAAAAAGGTTTCTTGCACAACTAGACCCCAAGGGGAACCTGTGTACCAAATTTGAGAAAGATCCATGCAGTACTTCCGGAGAAATCGCGATAACAAGAATTGTTTACGGACGGACGGACGGACGGACGGACGGACTGACTGACTGACGACGGACGACGGACAAAAAGTGATTTGAACAGCCCACCATCTGGTGATGGTGGGCTAATAAATGTGGATATATTATGCATGATTCTGTTATTAGGTTAACATGTGGGTAATTGACATACAGAGACTGATATCACGATAGTATCACGAACCTTAATACATTCGTCTCCTGTCATGGGAGTCGATTCTAAACCGACAGGCCAGTCTAACTGCCATGAGTGTATCCTATTTCCTGGATCCTCTACCAGACACTGTGTTTGTCCATTGATTAATTCCAGGGAAATTACATGAAGCCGTACTAATGCTTTAATTACGTCTTTTTCTATCAACCATTGGCTTACTTTTCTCTCTTACCGACTATTATATTATTAAAGGAATAGAAACCCCAAAGGCGATGCTTACTAATATCGAAAGAACTATATCATTAGTATTCGAAAAACAAAACAAATCAGCTCCAAATGTACGAGTTGTCACAGCGAAACAGCTCACCAATTACAAGTATACGAGTTGTCAGAGCATTTCCATCATAGCTCTCTAGATTTGTATCTAATACCGCTTATGCTGGTGCTAGGGGCCGTGTGGTCATATCATTCAAGCTGCCACATGAACAGGTACAATAAAAGCGTACCTGAGATACAACACATATCTCGAATCGTTAGATTCTTGGTATGTGCTTTAGAATAGGTTTACCAGAAGACTATTCTGTGAAGTCATATGACGCAGTCAGTATGTCGGCACCTCTTCGCACTTCCCTTATATGTGTTGTAATTTCTTGTAATGCCGAATGAATGAGAACATTTTGAACATCAAAGCTATTGCCCAGATCAAGAATCCGTGGAGGTCGCCATTACAACAAGCCTGAGAGCCGTTAGCCAATGAAAATCCTTGAAATATCACCTGACATTATTCCTGTGACGTAGTTGTGCTGTAGGCAGTGTAGCTAATAACATGGAGACCAATTGTAAATTATTGTGTCGATGGCTTTTGACAGATCTGTGGACCTTTCTTTACGCTCCGAGACGATTATGAGGATCGTGATATATGAATGTCGAATTGATATACAGGTTGACATGTGGCATTTGCATATGATTTCACGAGCTCTCTTTCGGAGGCAGGAATATCGGGTCACATCACCCGATAACAGTAGAAGAAACGCTGCTAATGCTGCCGTTGTTGTTCTTTAATGCTTTACCTTATGGGATAGAGCCCGGATGACAACGGGATTTTTGTCGCAGCGCCATCTACATAAAAACAGTATCAAACGTCACAGTCGTTCCAACATGTCGCAGATCATGAAGTGTAAAAGTGTGAACGATAAATCGGTGTTTACTCGGCTGTAGAATTTTGCTAATTTTTCCTACCCGTGTTTTTGGAATCTGATGGCATAATTCTGTCATGCCGAGCACGAGTTTACGCAGAGTTTACTATTCCTTTAATGAACATTACATCGCAATCAGTTGTCTACTTGAACAAAGACCTAGAAGATGCTCTAATTGTCTAACTGATTTCGTAGACCGATGTCAGTATGTTCAGATTTAAGAAAGTCCGCTTGTACCAAATACCTGTATAATTCCCGAGTAAGTCCGTGAGTCGGCCAGATTTTCTCCCTAAAGAAGATGGACTGTTGTAGCTTTAAATATATCACCTGGGCGTCCGACAGGGAGGCCCGCATTAAGGTGTCAATTCAATAATTTCTCGCTCTTAACACGCCTATTAAATTGTTGATGTATTAAATATACTCAGACTAGTTTTCTGAACATTGAACGCTTCAAGGAAGTACTGTATCAGAAAACGGACGAGTTTCGAGAAGAAGCTAAAAGCGTACGTGTATATCGCACAAAAAGCTATGTGTACTAACAAATTTGCGCTAGGAAAGTGACGGTTATTGACTAGGGGCGTAATAACAGATGATTGCTACAGACTGCTAGTCTTGAGAACTATAAATAGTAACCGTCTCATCATTTGGCTAAACTATATGCTGTCTGGGGGGTTAATTAGAGGCCGAGATTCTAATCGGGTTCAAAGATGACACCTGGCAATACAAATCAAAAGAATATTGTAAATTTGATTTCCCGAAGTTCATAGCAGAACTTGCTTCGGTCCATTATACTTGCTGACGTCAGTATTCATTTTGCCCGTCTCTGCTATTATCGGTTTTTCGTAAATTAGATGCTTGACACAAATTATTTGTATTTGACGTTCCATGGAAGTCCAGAAGTCTTTAATTGTAGCCAATAACGGATTAACTTTGGAAGAATTGTTCCAAAAGTGCGCAGTCGTTATTTTGATCGCGTGACTGTCAGATCTGACTGACAGATCAGTGAATCAAATTATAGACCATTCGAACAAAGGTTTCGGGACGATTCGCCCTGAATCCCAATGGACTCATTCGTAGTATTAAACAGGCGTCCCAGCATGAACTACCTCGTTATGTGCCCAAAGAGCATCCCCTCAACGCGTGCCCAATGAGAAAATCGCTTAATCGTATAGTGTTTTCTTCGTTTGTAATTGTGGGTATCAACATGATAAAACAGCAATTACATTAGCACAGCTCTCATTAGAGAGCGCACTGGAATAACCCATGTTGGAATCAACTGTGAATGTAGAGGATTAGAAGAGTACGTGACTGTACGGAAGCGTGGTGGGAAGCATATGTATCTAATGAAGCTTCTGCCCAATATTTTAAGTGGTTCCGCTTTTTTACAGAGCCTTCTTTGTAGTTAAACAAGCATGTCTTGGTTGATGCTATGCTGGAAATTGGCGGAACGTACCGTGGACGTAGGGAGTTAGTCTATGAATATAGTGAAAGGCCTCACCGGTAATAGAGTAAAATTCCACTTCGAAGTAGAATGAGACGGCCGAGGAAACATGTATCTACGATTACTGCTGACGTATTCCGTAGAGAGATGCAATGGCACAGTCATCCTCGATTATAGCTAGTCATATCTAACGTGCATTGTGAAAAAAATGTTTCACGTTCAAGCCATCAAATATACGGCGTCTTTAACGAGCCCGACATCAATTACTGTGGAATTCATGGCGATCTGCTACTGCATCTTTCTTTCACCTGTGTTTTCCAAGCCCCACATAAAACATCGAAGTCGACGTGTTGTGGACACAAAATACGGACGAATTCGTGGAATGTTTCTGCAATTTGAAAACCGGGATCTGAAGCCAGTGGAAGCGTATTACGGGATACAGTATGCGTCTCTAATGAAAGGGAGTTTACGATTCATGCCACCCACTGGTCCTACAGAATTCTGGGACGGCGTCAAAGTCGCTCAAAGTTACAGACCGGCATGTCCACAACTAATGCCACATAGATCACATATCAAATACAATTTACCGCATAATATTGCGGGACAACGACCGAACCATATTCCATTTACGCAAAACCAGCATGAAGAATGTTTGAATTTAAACTTGTACGTTCCAGGTAAGTGGCTTTCAAATTCCATTTCTAAGCAGTATATAGCAATTTCATTCAAAATTTGGATGATCATTGTAAAACATTGATGGGAAAACTTATCCTGGAGCGCCTATTTGCTAGTGAATTGATCTTGAGTGTTGTTGATGTATATTCACATATAATTTACACAGTTGAGTGACAGCAGGCGTGACTTTCTATCTCAAATCTTACACACCAAATTGTCCCTTGTACTCGTGCAGGTTATATTTGCTAGTCAGTGTTCACAACAGTTTTCTGGGGGAAATCAAGAAGGTAACTTAAAATTCAAAAATTTTGATTTTCAACGAAAATTCAGATTTCATCAGAAGGGTGGTAGAAAATAATTATTGGGTTGGCAATACTGTCGAAATTCCGCCAAACAAGGTAGGGTTAACAGATGAGTGAGCAAGGGGACCGACGCTGAAGAACTAAACACATGGCTGGGCAATGATACAACACGGACGTTTTGAGTACAACTATAGAGTTCGACCAGACGGAGTAGTGGCATGGTAATCTAGCCTGATCCACGCATCTGTTCCTTCAATTTTACAGAAGAAAAACGAGTCAAAACAATATTTACGAATGTAAGCACCGGGAGTGTATTCCCAAACATAATTGGTGTTCTGCGCAACTATTTCGGGAGCTTTCATGCCACAAATCACACTCTCGCCGCGTCGACATTTTGACATCCGTACGTCAGCATATTACTTTCCAGTCCTTTGGAGCATTCACACACTGTTGCTGTCGTGTCTACCACATTAAGCATATTAACCTCCGTGTCGTCGACTCATCTATTCTGGCTGGTATGTAGCGTATGGCTGCACCAGACGATAGGAACCAACAGAATGAATATAAATGTATCCGGTATTTAATAAATTCAAATACCTAAGTTTGGAGACTTGACAGCTCATTGGGCAATCATAGAGAAATTCACATAAGCTGGCATAGTTGTGAACGACCTTTCTCAGACAGGATCCGCTGTCGGGAAGAAGAAAGTTATTGATTTTGTATCTCCCTTAGTGCCTTCTGTAATACTGCTATAACACACCGCAGCATTCCGCGAAATTAGCCGATAAACTAATTTCGCTTATAGAGATAAATGTGCTGTAATTTGTTCTTGAATTTGGGCCATGTGTTTGATGTCTGGAATTGCGCAAGTGTGCTAGCTATAACTTTATTTTGATATAGTATAGTATAAAGTATATTAGGTATACTTTATGATGACAAGCAATTGGACATTTGTACGATAGTTTAAAATTATATTAAACACTGTACACAACAAAATTGCCATGTTCTATGAGCTTTGCGAGAAATTTTCGTGACATTTTCCATGAACATAACGAAACAGTGCCATTCTGTTCAAGTAAAACACTAATTGATGGGAAACATGTGTTTCTTCCGCAATATTTAATCCGCACCTTCTCAAGCTATCGGCTTATTCACATAGCAAGTCCGCTTTAGTAAATGTAGTAGCCTCTGGTAGGTACTAGTTACAGTTAAAACCGGGTATATGGCAGGATTGGGCGTACACATGCTGTGATGAGTCTAGCTATTACTGAGGAGGTCGAAGCAATCTGTCACTTGGACCTTCTCAATGAAGTTAGAAAGACTGAGTGGAGGACTTACCATAGGTCATATACATTGTCCATCATCGGAGTCAGATTCATGAACTCGGCCGAGTAAGATCTCTTAGGTCTAACTGAGGCGGTTTAGGACGCATCTCACTTAACCGACCTGTCTCAGATTTTTTCGACACAAAGCCGTTAGCTATCAGGCACCGACCTTCCTTATCTAGAGAGAAAAGCCATAAATCAATAATTGCATGATCCCCCTGAGAGTCGCCAACATCGCCGGGTTGGAAGAAACTTGTGTCTAATGTTAATCGAAGTAAGTTTAAAAGTCAAGCAGGGGCAATAAATGATACGTTAGCCGAAACCCGGTAACGTCTGGCACATAATCAAACACATGCGTTAACTACGTTATAACGTACCGTGTTGAACAGTTCAAGAAGTTTGCTGTTATTGGAAACTAAAAACAGGCGTTTAACTGCATGGAGCAATTACTCCGAGATTTTCACAAGTTTAATAATGTTTAAGGGGAACACAGATAAGGCCATTATTATTATAGAGGAAATTTTTTTCAACATGCATACCCTCATGACGTTCTCCAAAGGTCGCTGTAGATTTCCACTATACATATAAAACAACAGAAAGGCTTCAAATGTTTGTCCTGCTAACATTGATTCGACTGAGCAGAGTGGACATATGTGATCGCGAGTACACTCTAAGCCTAGTTTTATCACCGAACCGGGCATACACATGGGAAAGGTGGGCCTTGCTGTTTGCACTTCTCGTGACACAGTTACTTTCCCAGTGGGCCTTGCTGTTTGCACTTTCGTAAGCCAGTTACTTTTCCACTGGGCCTTGCTGTTTGCAATTCAGTACCTACGGCGTATACATATCTCGCCAGGTAGCATTTGCAATATCATGTGCAGACTGTGACGATTTAAATCAATGCCACAGAATATTACTACAGAAATTTGTCAAACCGGGTTCCCCCGAACCACTTCGTTCAAAGGTTCTCGAATTCTCTGATAAATATCGTACACTGACGGCAAAATACGATCGTTTTATCCGGAACTCGGGCCGTTTGAATATCGTGTGTTTTACATCTCCATGAGTTCAAATGAGCATGCACAATCAAAACAGGACTTGGCATGGCGCACGCAGACAAGGTGGTCCTGTGTTTGAATCGGGGTGATAATAGCTCAAAGTTCATCTATTTGCGTGAAAGATTCAGTATAACAAATTAGCCGCCATAGAAATTATGTTGACGAGAGCGGGTGAAAGACGGGGACGACAAAACCACGGTATGTCGAGCGGAAAAAGTCAGCTGCCAGTTCAAATCATGTGAGCATGTGAACGCCCGAAAAACGGATATGGGCTTACAAGACGCGGTAACCCATTGTGCCTCCTGCAGTATAGCCTTAGCGGAGACAACGGAAAGCATTCAATGTGAATTTTGCGAACGGTCGAGTGAGTAGAAACTTTTTAGAGATTAAAGAAGACGTTGGGGAAATTTATACTAACAAGACTAACTTAAATTGTTTGGAGGGAAATGTAGATAGAAAGTTCCAGCAGGCAATTGATAGATATCGGAGTGGAGATAACAGAAAACTGAACATTGTTATACACGGGCTACCTGTATCTGAGCAGGATAACAGCAAGGATGAGAAATTAGAAAATCTTGAAGGCTAAACAAGATAATCCAGAAGGAATTAGAACTCCGAGATTTGCTTGCCTTATGAACTGACCTGAGAGGGCTAGGCCAAGAAAGACAGCTCTGTCTAGCGTTGAGACGAAGGGCAAAATTCTTAGGAGGGCAAAGCTGCTGCGTAACGCCAAAGAGGAAGTGTTTAGGGAGGTGTATCTTCAACCTGACGTGACGCGTAAGCAAAAACATGGTGATAAGATCATCCGCAACGATCTTCGCCGGCGATATGGAGAAGGGGAACATGTAGTCATGTCATCAGGGGGGGGGGGGGAGCCATAGTTCATGAACCGATCCCTCTCGTTCGTATACCATTTCTTTTAATTGTTTGAGAAGGATATTATCGCAAATATGTTGACATTTTAAGAAATTTCTCGCAATTCTTAATCGCAACTTTTTGCATTATACATATTATTGTTGGTATAAATGGCTGGAGAAGAATTACAAGCGTCTGGTCCGTCATTTATAATTCAGCCGTCGTCCATTAGAGAATATCCGCGTCCATAATCCAAAGACCTATTCCATATTCCATATAACAGTATTAGCACCAAATTCAAAAAGACAATCATAGTATACATAAACATAGGCTTGTTTCCTGCAAGAGAGAAGCGGTCAACAGTTTTCAATGATGCTGGCAAGACATCATGATGTTCCAAAAATATCAAATCCGTATCGCTGATCAGTATTCTTAATCCATAATATTCGTTGTAAAGTCCTCTAAAGAATGATGTATCTCAGTCACGCTTTGATTGTGAACGTTCATATGAGTAACATGAAGATCTTGAAGTACATGGGCTCATACGGCCCCTAGCCCCGGGTTAAGCGGAATTAGACACAAGTTACGAAATGTAACGCCATAGATCTTGCACGCTACGCTCGTATTTTGCTATAAGCATGCGATATGTATCGCCAAATTTGAGAAACTTTGAGTGAAGGCGCTTGGTGGTGTATCCCTGTTTTATAAGTTTCTGCAACAATGTTTTGTGACGTTGATTAAAATCGTCACATTTAACACATGATCTAGCAAATGCTACTAGGCGTGATATGTATACGCCATATGCAGGTACCACTGGAATATTACTGTCCAGAAAGGGATAGTTTACGATGTCGAACATTATCACCAGAGCACGAACTGTTACGTGGATCCATATTCTGATGTTTATATATTAGCCACAGCATGTTTCCAGCACCAGACGCATTTCCATAGAGTATTGATTATTCCAAGAAGGCATTATATACACCATTTTGATGTTGCGTTTAATTGCAACGTTTCAGATAGAACCTCGGGTTCATACATTAACGGATATAAATTTCACTACCAAAACAGGTTTGAAAATTCATTTGGATAAACAATTCAGCGATGTTCAGTGATTAAAACTTTACTAACAGAACATCATCATGTCTTGCTGACATGATTGGGAACCGTTGACCGCTTCTTCTCTTGCAGCAAATAATCTTGTGTTTGTATTATTTTCATTATTTGCACATTTGGAATTGATGCTGTCTGTTATACGAAATAGATCTTTCGATTATTGACGCGGAAATTCATTTATGGACGAGAGCTGAATAGTGAAATGTCGGAAATGACGCTTGCTACTATCCAGGCTGAAATGAACCTTACATATGACAACAAACTCCTCGGATTATTAGTAGATATAAAATATTTTTAAAATCAGATATCCGCAAATTCCGGATATTTAGACGAATGAAATTCAGAGCTTACCTCGAAAATGACCACGTGTCAAATTCTGAGTATGACTTCAAGTTCTTTTTATTATGCAACATAAATTGAATCTCAATTGCTCGTATCAGATCATCCCTGGATACGGATATAAGGTATTTCCACTTGGTCATGTCAGTAGGCGTGGACACGTTTTGCAGTTTGACAATAGCAGCTACGATAAAAGCTTGGTTGGGATAAACATCGTCATAGGGATCAATTTTGGTTCTTTTAGTCAGTATATGACTTCATGTCCTCTTTTCCCACTACTCTTAATATGTTGGGTTTAATTGGATTGATCAATGTACGCGGGTTGATGTATTTCGACTTTCCACCGTACAAAGGTGAAGATTGGTCATGCATACATATCGTGCCAACATCCTTCAGGCAAACATATACTCCCCAATAGCCAGACACCATGTCCGCATATCTACCATATGCAGAATACCATATTGTTTTCCGAAGCTCGTTGAAAGAATGTGTGTGGGAGTGACCTTTGTGTCATATAGGTTTACATTTCAATATCTGCATTCGTGACTGTCATCGCAGAGTCTGGATCCGCTATCTAGTTGACAGGCTCGTTGGCTCTTTCGTGTAAAACTCTGACTTACCGGAGACGCCAAGGGCATTCTGTTCAGTTAGCTAACATTATACACTTATTAACTTGTGACGGAGTCAATATCATGAAACCTGGACCCGAGGCCAGACTTGGCCAAGCAGACCTGACCGAGGCCGCAGGCCGAGGTCAGGTCTGCTTGGCCAAGTCTGGCCAAGGGTCCGGGTTTCATGATATTGACTCCGTCACAAGTTTATAAGTGTTTTATTATACCGAATTTATTAACTGCAGTGACTCATCGCTATGACGCCAGACCAGCACATGATACTCCTTTCCAAAAACGCCGTTTCGCGAATACTTTCTGTCATGCAGCTGTGTGTTATCGGAAACGAGACACACAGATACAATTTTATGAATAGTTCATGGATAAATCTACAAAGCTGCTCCCAATCTGACTAGAATAATATTGAGAATTACTTTCAGACACGTTTTCCGAGATTTACGAGGTGAACGCTTCGTCACAAACTCTGGGTGTTTTGATACAATGTAGCCACTGAATTTACACACTTCATTCATAAATCCTATTTGGGTCATGGTGAACTCATTTGATTGGGTGACATCGACGGCGTAAAGTTACTCCAGTTTTGAGATAAAAATGAAATGGATTACTCGGGCAGTGCAGATAGAATTTACATATAACAAATTATTATACCTCTTGAATATTCAGGAGACCGAAACGTATGCTTACCATCGACGAGTATTTATCTCCATCCTTCTTTCTCAACCCAGCAAAGATTTTGAAGAGGAATTCGCCAAGTTGTTCTTTCGTTATTGACGACTATCGAAATCAATATCTTTTGCTTGACAGTAGACCCGTAATATTGGTATAGACGCCTGTATAACATTTTTGCGTTCTTACTATCCCTATTTTGTAACCGTTCTTGTAGATTTTCATCGGACAAATATACGAAGCGACCACCGTCAGCCATGTTGCAGGCAGACGGTACTTGTAAACAGTGATCACGTGATCACAATATTGACTCCGGACCTCACGCGCTTCGCCTGACAGATTAACAGCTGGGTCAGTGATTGAAAAATATTGACTCGTGGCTGGGTAAAGTTTGACCAATGAAATACCAGAAAACCCTCATGAATATTCAAGAGGTATAATAACATAATCTAAAAGCCCTCGAGTTTGAACGAAAATAGACAGCTTTGTATACGGTAATGTAGAATCTCCATCTCACATTGGTTAGCTAGACTTAGTTCACTACATAATTTCGGAATACAAAACCATATCAATACAAAACTGTCGAAAGAATAGACGACCTTCTCGCTGTGGATAATCGCTATATAAATGACGCAGTGAAGGATATATATCCACCTTCACTGGATTTGAAGGAAACTACAGATAACCTTGCAGGCACATCATATTTAGACCTATATCTCTATAAAGTGAAGCGGGCCTTCTCTCTCGTCGATTGTATGACAAAAGAGATGATTACAATGTCGACATCGTAAACTATCCCTTTCTGGACAGTAATATTCCAGTGGGACCTGCATATGGCGTATATATATCACGCCTAGTAGCATTTGCTAGATCCTGTGTTAAATGTGACGATTTTAATCAACGTCACAAAATATTGCTGCAAAAACTTATAAAACAGGGCTACACCATCAAGCGCCTCCACTCAAAGTTTCTCAAATTTGGCGATAAATCGCACGCTGATAGCAAAATACGAGAGTAGCGTGCAAGGTCTATGGCGTTACGTTTCGTAACTTGTGTCTAATTCCGATTAACCCGGGGCTAGGGGCCGTATGAACCCATGTACTTCAAGATCCTCATGATGCTCATATGAACAGTCACAATCAAAGCGTGACTGAGATACATCATTCTTTAGATGACGACTTTACAACGAATATTATGGATTAAGAATACTGATCAGCGATACGGATTTGATATTTTTGGAACATCATGATGTCTTGCCGGCATCATTGAAAACTGTTGACCGCTTCTCTCTTGCAGGAAACAAGCCTATGTTTATGTATACTATGATTGTGTTTTTGAATTTGGTGCTAATACTGTTATATGGAATATGGAAGAGGTCTTTGGATTATGGACGCGGACATTCTCTAATGGACGACGGCTGAATTATGAATGACGGACCAGACGCTTGTAATTCCCATACAATACATGATACGGATGTGACCGACCAGGTTCTGCATGGTTGATCATCTCTTTTTATGGTCGCTCTGACCACATTTGCCATGGTGAAATGCTCGACCATGGAGACGGTGTTCATTCACTTCTGTACCATGAAAAATCTGGTCGGCGCGACCTTAGCCCTCTCACATTGAATAGTTAGCTCCAACACTGTGTAGCCAATCGTCGAGCATTGTGATTGGTTGGATTTTCTTCACAAGTCCAATGAAAATGCTGGATTTCTATTTGAAAAACTGAATTGACCAATCAAAATTGGAAGATATCCCATGATGCACCGCTGATTCTATCAAGCTTCATTTGTAAGATCACCAAAATCTAAACAGGTATGACACAAAAAGAGAAGAAAAAACCCCCCACAAGCGTCTTTCTTGAAAGAGAGAGAAGTACTTCGTATGCAGTTTTCAATGATGCCACCAATTGCCAATATGCTTCAATTCAAAATGGAATAATATAACCTTACATGGAGAAAATTTCCTGTGTGTTCGAAAAATTTATGATCGACAGTCGTACCACGAGTGGATAACTAAGTGCTCCAAGCGCGCATCGTTCGACATAATCACTCTAGAAATGCACGCAAATGGTTTGCTTTCAAATCCTGCATCTGGGAGTCCTAAATGCTTGTTAAGATGTAAATCATGCTTGTCCTTAGTGGAAAGGTCGCTTGGGTCGAAAACTGTCCGCTTCCAATATTAGAGAGTTAGTTTGCTGAGAGACTCTACGCCAGTATTACCCCCAATGAAGAGGTTGCCGGTATGCCTGCACATAAAAAACATTTATACGCGAAGTCCGGTTAACATTTTGATCAACATGAGCGGTTAGTGGTATTAGTCAATTCAGATAGTCAACTGAGCGGAATTAAACTCCCCGTGTTTTCCAAAAGCAAATATTCCTCAACTACAGTCATCAAAACAGTTGGCTGATCGGAAAGTCTGGCGACTTCGGAGCTCATCTTGAATACAGCCGATGTGCTTGATCGTGTCCTATGTAAATAACACTCTCGCTCTCGTAAATTGCTGATCAAACTCTATATCGACCATGTAATAGCTACTTAAAATGTTTCGGTTATGTTATCCATGTTTAATGCTCTAGCTTCAGGCATTGTCAGGTATAAAGGTGTTTACGAAATTTATGCTATACCAGAAATATATTCGGCTATACAGAGAATAGATTACAACCAGGAACAGTTTTCTTAGTAGCAGCTGTTGTTCTTCTTTCAAGCGCTAACCTGTAAATGCCAGAAATACTCAAGATTATGACATTAGGGAATCGGACTGGGCCTTGTGTATGCGAAATTAGAACAAATCAATCGAGCAACACAGCCTTGATTTCGCAAATCCTCCTCGGCTCATAACGTAGAAAGGTTCCGCTTCTCGGGTCATTTCAGTTCTGCCTTCAGAACAGTTTGTATCATTACGAGATAATAGGAGTACAATAATTCCCACCGCTGGGATACAGTCGCTTCTTTTCACAAACCTCCAGCGGCGTGTACGAACAGAAAATTTGATAAAGCCAGATCTATCCGCTGTGTTTGCCAGTAAATCGATGGCGGTAACTGTCCGTCGAGATCAGACTTAATTGGAGCCTAACCTCGTATAGAAAAGGGTTTTCTTCATTTTGTGCTCTTTTGGTACCGTTGAAGTACATGTATTAGAGAGTAAGATGAGCCAAAGCCTATATCGACTACGTAATCGCTACATCAAATGTCTCTATTATGTTATCAATGTCACGTTTAATGTTCCAGCTTTAAGGCATATGTTTAGTTAGACAACTACATGCGATTCATTTCCCGTTGAATTTGGTTGTCACCAAGACATTACAAGTTCTCGTTTTCGAGCATATATCACTTCAAAATGGAATAATATAACATTACATCAGGAAAATTTCCTGCCAGGCCATCTACATGCCAAACTGCCTACAGCGATAATCAACATCAACGTCCACATTCGCAGCATTTGACAATTTATCTGCGCATCAAGACATTAACGTGAGCCCCCAAGTAATCTACGTTAACAAGTTGTGTTCGTAATATGTATGGTCGACAGTCGTACCTCGTGTGCATAACTAATTGCTCGAAGTTCACACTAAACAATCATTCGACATAATCTCTCTAGAAATGCACGCAAATGGTTTGCTCGTTGTTCGTGCTTCTGACAGTCTGAAACGCTTGATAGGTGCAGATCAAACCAACAATGAACCACGTTTTTCTTCATTACTGACTTCATGGCGTTCCTTGCAGTGGAAAGGTAATTCGGGCCGAATTCTGCCCGCCTCCAATATTGGAAAGTTACAGGTTGCAGGGAGGATCTACGCAATTACTCCAGTGAGGAGGTTGCCCGCATGCCTGCACATAAAATACATTTATATGCGAAGTCAGATTTACATTTTGATCGACATGAGCGGTTAATGGTAGTAGTCAACTCAGATAGCCGAATTAAATTTCCCGTGTTTGTCAAAATCAAATATTCCTCAAATACAGTCATCAAAACAGTTGGATGGTCGGAAACTATGGCGACTTCGGAGTTCATCCTAAATACAGCCAATGTGCTTGACTGTTTCCTAGGTAAACAACGCTCTCGTTATTGAAGTAATGTATTTCACAAATTTCCGATCAAACCCGTATATCGACCAGGTAATCGCTACATGAAATGTTCCTGTTATGTTATCTATGTTACGCTTAATGTTCTATATATGATGCCTATGCTTACTTTGACTCTGAAAATAACTTCAACTGGTAATGAATCGCATACAGAGTTCTTTGCTGGCAAATCAGGCATTGTCATGTATAATAAACGCGCATATACAACTTACTCTGTGCGAGAAATATGCGGCTATCAGCGACATGGGCTGAAACGTGGAAGTTTTCTTATTCGCAACTATTTTGCCTGCTTGTGTGAAATTACAACAAATCAATGCGAGCACCACAGCCTTGATTTCGGAAATCCTCTTCGGCTCATAGCGTATATTGGTCCCGCTGCTTCGGTCATTTCAGTGCGACCTTCAGAACAGTTTGTATCATTACGGGACAATGCGAGTACAATAATTCCCACCGCTGGGATTCAGTCGCTTTTTCTTTTCACAACTTCCAGTGGCGTGTACGGACAGAAAATTTGATAAAGCCAGATCCATCCGCTGTGTATGCTAGCAAATCGATGGCGGTAACTCTCCGTCGAGCTCAGACTTAATTGGAGCCTGACCTGGTATAGCCTTCAGAATAAACCGATTTCGTCATCTTGTGCTCTTTTTGTACCGACAAAGTATTGAAGAATAAGATGAGCAGGATAAAACTATCAGTAATATGGTTTGTAGATCGAGGCCGATCATTGATAAAAATTGTCATTTAGAAATGTGCTAATAATTCAGTATGTACAGTAATATAAATAGTCATACTGTGTAGTGTCGTGTCTGACTTAAGCGAAGAGATTAAGCATTGAAATGCCGGTGTGGAGACTAAGAATGCCCGGTGGCTAAGCTAGAATGTCCGGTGGCTAAGAGTGTTCGGGACCGATCTCCTAACCCAGCTAGGACACTTTACTTCACATTGGGGAGAAGTATCCGCCCTTGGTTGCAATAGAAAAGGATATGAAAAGGGACACTATATCACCAGGACATTCTTATCCACCACACCGGTATAGCGTTTCTACTCAATATATCATGTTTACATTATTAATCCTTCGTGTTTAATAGCTTATTTGTGCAAGGCCAACTGGATCAATGTCCAAATCGAGGAAATCTGGCACCTCGCAGAATATATTGATACAGCTTATGCCGAACATCCAGTTAAGGCATCACTTGTGTGGCATAGGGTTCATCCTCCGAAACTGCAAACCGATAATTATATAAAATAGTTTCAGCTGTTGATCGATGTTCGCCGATATCTTGATAAACTATAAGAACAAATCCATTCTTAGCTTAAGGAGATCCCCAGTTTATCTTCATCATAACTGCATTAAATTAATATCCCGTCTCTATTTCTCATGGATTCTAAATACTATTTTTTAATTGTTTACTCTGTAATGACTTCATAAACCGTCTCTTATGAATATTTGCACAAATCGTTGATTGAAAGCGTGATACAAATGTCAGTTTAATACCATTCAAATGTTGTAAATGTCGTATAGATTCCGAATATTGAATATCAATTGGGGGAAGGGAGATTATACCTGTTCTTTTCATTATTAGATAGCGGGACGTCACACATGTGTTTATGTCTCATTTTAATACAATCACTGCAGTATGACGTTCGGAACGCAATGTTGTGACAAGCGGTTCTACGTTGGGATTACTCAGCTTGTTTAGATAATTGCTTGACCAGAAACAATATAATCTTGACGAGAGAGGTGAATATGTCTTGAATAATGTCCTATGATAATTATTGCTTACTCTTACCTAAGTGGCTCCAAGCACCCCCCCCTACCCCCCCCAAAAAAACCGAAACAAAATCACAGAGCATTTGAGCAAGAATAATGATCTGCATTACGTCATTAATTATGTCTCCCCCAACTATGTTGGGGGGAGACATCTAGTGTTTGTGCTGTCTGTCTGTCTGTCTGGATGGATGGATGTCTGTCCGTCCCCTTGCCTTGTCTGCAAGATATCTTGAGAACTACTGGATGGAATTTCACCAAACTTGGATGGAGGCTTCATTGGGATAGCCCCCTCATTTGATTAGGTTTTGGTGTGTGTGCGTGCGTTCATCCGTGTCCGGTGTCCGTCCGTCCATCTACTTGTACATGTATATATAGGCCTTGTCTGCAAGATATCTTGAGAACTACTGGATGGAATTTCACCAAACTTGGATGGAAGCTTCAGTGGGATAGCCCCCTCATTTGATTAAGTTTTGGTGTGTGTGCGTGCATTCATCCGTGTCCGGTGTCCGTCTGTCCGTCCATCTACTTGTACATGTATATACAGGCCTTGTCTGCAAAATATCTTGAGAACTACTGGACGGAATTTTACCAAACTTGGATGGAAGCTTCATTGGGATAGCCCCCTCATTTGATTAGGTTTTGGTGTGTGTGCATGCGTTCATCCATGTTCGGTGTCCGTCCGTCCGTCCATCTACTATGTATATACAGGCCTTGTCTGCAAGATATCTTGAGAACTACTGGATGGAATTTCACCAAACTTGTATGGAAGCTTCATTGGGATAACCCCCTCATTTGATCAGGTTTTGGTGTATGTGTGCATGCATTCATCCGTGTCCGGTGTCCGTCCGTCCGTTCATCTACTTGTACTTGTATATACAGGCCATGTCTGCAAGATATCTGGAGAACTACATGTACTTGACGGAAGTTCATCAAACTTGGATGGAAGCTTTATTGGGATAGCCCTCTCCTCTGATTAGGTTTTGGTTTGTGTGTGCGTTCGTCCATGTTCGGTGTCCGTCCATCTGTCCATGTACTTGTACATGTATATGTATATACAGGCCCTTTCTGCAAGATATCTGAAGAACTACAGGACAGAATTTCATCAAACTTGGATGGAAGGTTCATTGGGATAACCCCCTCATTTGGTTAGGTTTGGGTGTGTGTGCATTTATCCATGTCCATCGTCCGTCCGTCCATCTAATTGTTCATGTAAATGCAGACCTTGTCTGTCAGATACTGGAGAACTACTCGACAGAATTTCACCAAACTTGGATGGAAGCTTCATTGGAATAGCCCCTTGTCTGGTTAAGTTTTGGTGTGTGTGTGCGAACGTTCGTTCGTGTCCATCCGTTCGTCCATCTACTTGTACACTTATATACAAACCTTGTCTGCAAGATATCTGGATAACTACCCCACGGAATTTCGCCATACTTGGGTGGAAGCTTCATTGCAATGGGCTCATCTGATTAGGTTTCGGTCTGGGTATGTTGTCTGTCTGCCTGTCCATCTACTTATACATGTATAGACAGGCGAATTTCCCCGAACTTGGATGGAAGCTTCATCGTGATGGCCTCTGGTGAACTTCATCAGACTTGGATGGAATCTTTATTGGAATATGGCCTCCGCATCTTATTATGTTTTGGTGTGCGCACGTGTTTGGTGTTCATCCGTCTGTCTACTTGTACATGTATAGACAGGCCTTGTCTGTAAAATATCTGAAGAACTACTGGATGGAATCTCCCCGAACTGGGATGGCAGCTTTATCGTGATGGCCTCATCATCTGATTAGGTTTTGGTTTATTTGCGTGCGTCCATCTACAATATATGTGGAGAACTACAGGATGAAATTTCTCCAAACTTGGATGGAAGCTTCATTGAAATGGCCTTATGATCTAATTAGGTTTTGGTGTGAGCTAGTGCTTGCGTGGGTACATGCAAAATGTGCTTATCTGTCTGTCCAATTTTTGTTCACTCCATATCTTGGAAACTACTGAAGGCAGATGCATGAAACTTCTATACGGTACAGCATGTATACTATAGATGTGGCTCTTGTATGTTTTGCATCTTTCCTATAATGCGATCAGTTTCGAAATAATTGATGCTTCACAATTACATGTATTTCACATTGGTTGGACGCTGTAGATGTCGGCAATCCACTCATTGCTATATAAATCCCGACTCCTCACTGGGTTACTGCAACAATGAAAATCGCCTCTTTGCAATTAATATTTTTAGATGCGCAGCTTTGTTTAGGATACTTATTGCTACATTCATTTTATAGCACTTTGCCTTAAATTATGTGCCCACTCAAGGCAAGGTGGGAGGTTGGGGGAGACGTATGTTTTTGCGACAACTCAAGGGTCAAAGCGGAACCTCTAGTTAGAATTGCTTTACCACCGTTAAAAACTTTGAAAACCGTCGCATTGGTATACATGTACAAAAAAATATTCGCCCAGCGCATAAAGCTCAATTCAATGCAAGATAACCTGATTAATTTCAATATTTCTCCACCTATCTACATCGTATGCTGTCAAAACAGGCAGTAACTGATTTAACATTACTAAACAAGTATGACACTCCTATTTACGGAGTGGTGGTACAACATTTAGCATTTTGTAACAGTGCCATCGGTCAGATCTGACGGTCACAAAAAGTATAGACGAAGTTTGCATATAAAACGTCAACAATCAAAGCATGACTGATCAACGACTCACGGTTATTGAACTGGGTACAGTGCAATGTCATGAATTCTCACGTCACGCCGTTATTTCTTCTCAACATCAACTTATCTTTGTTATCGCATACTAACGACGTTCGGATGCCGTGATCGAGGATGTCCATGTATGTTGAGGTGTGGATTAGATGCATTGGCAATATTTCAGCATGTTTTGTGATATTTCTCCTGTCGTCGAGTGGGATGGGAGGTTATCGCTGACGCTGATGCAAAATCAAATCCTGGTCGGAATTCGGCAGAACGTTAGACCGGAATTTAAATCGAGCAGCCATAGTTTGTGATATTGACGATGGACAACGATTTGTTCAAATGTCACTCGACGCTGTCACAGCCGGCTATTTAACTCGATAACTGTGAAGAAATTTAATTTGATGGATGACAACTCGTAATCGATGTAAACGATACCGATTCGAAATGCATAAATTCAGCTTCTCGACATCGCCGAAATCTTCTTGGCTTCAGCTTTATCTTGACACGACAAGTCGAACCTGGAATTTGAAAATGTGCGCGACTCGTCTAGGATATATCCCTTGTGTGGTTGTGTAAGTCTACTAGTTTAACCCTTCCAAGCATGGGTTTGTTTGTCTGGGGATAGGATGAGGTGGATCTCAGCATCCACTACATATTACTGTTAAACCTCGGACTATTGAAGCGGAAATGCTCCTCATTATATATCCAGGGCAATCGCTATTAAAAAATACAAGATGGCCGCTATGATGACGTCAGAGGGACTTCAATTTTGAAAGCATTATTGATACAAAATTTCTTGCAAATACAGCCTAATACAACGTGTAATCCTTATCTGAGGTAATCCTTTACGTTTTGGAAGAAATGCGTCGAAAAATAAACTCAACCACAAGCTACCTATTATCTCTTTATTCGTGATTCTGTTTTTGGAGTGAATGCAAGTAGGCACAAATGACCTCGATATGATAAGCTCCGAGCGTTCGTTCCGCCAATAAGAATATAACGTTTGGTGTGAGTGTGCAACCATCCCCAGGCTTGGAGAATTAATGTGTGTATTTCTGTGATTATTACTGAAGTAGATTTCACTGAGCATGCAGGTCCCTCGCGTATATTTCTAATAGCTGGACTTCTCCATTTCGACGATTTGAGCAACTGATCACCTCAGCTTGAACGGAGTCGATGTATTCCCAGATGAACGCTGGTAATAGTACGAGCATTATTCCTACAAGTAGACATGGGCTAGTTTAAAGTGGTCTCATGGAATTTTGGATGAGAACCCTTTAATGGTACTGTGGAGTACTATACTAACATGCATACGATCTCGATAGTCCACAGCTATTACTTTGCTCTCCATCGACCGTACCGAACATACACTTTTTATCGGCTGGCTCTGTGAGTTGATACGTTATATAGATTTAATTTTGTGCTTACATCTACACTAACCCTGAAAAGCAAAATATGATATTTGTTTTACGAAGATGTGTGTACTTCAATAATATGTAGCCTGTATAGAGATGATAAATAATATAGGCCACTGTTAATATACAGGTTAGCATGGCCTTGGTGGGCAAACTGAGAATGTATTTGTACGGAAAGGAAAATCGAACCCCATAGATTGGAGCTGCTAATGTACATACATAAATGTTGCAACAAATGAACAAATATTGACCAAATGTAAGAACGGAAAACAAACAATCTTGAACAGATTAGCTAGATAGATCAGTATAGAATGACACAAAAACATAATCCACATCCCGTTGATACCCTAGAAATATAATTAACCGCAGATATATGATAGCTTTAACCGCATAACCACATGGCCCCAACTGAACACATTATTTTGATATTCAGGTGGGTCTAACCCGTTCACGCACTACAAAATGGAGATATTTTTTTTCCGGAAAAGCGTGAAGACGTTTTACATTGATAGTTCATATATACATATTTCGGAATTTCTCTGTAAAGTTAAAACTTTGTGTCCCTCTTTCATGTACGAAAGTAACGACTAGAATGAAAAACTTTCCCTCAGAAATAAACAAGCACGTGTCAGGTGTGCAATCTGATCGGCTTCTCTGCAAATCCTGTCAATTGGGTCAATGAAACGGCTGTCTCAGAGACAGCAGGTTTATCCTCAGATGATAAAGATGTACACCATCAATGAACCACTTTTTCTTCGTTACTGATTTTATGGCGTTCCTTGCAGTGGAAAGATAACTCGGGGCGGAATTCTGTCCACCACCAATATTGGAGAGTTACAGTTTCCCGGGGGCTCTACACCATTATTACTTCAGTGAGAGGGTTACCCGAGTGTCTGCACATAAAATATATTCATATTCGAAGTCAGATTTACATTTTGAACGACATGAGCGGTTAATGGTAGTAGTCAATTCAGATAGCCGATTTAAACTCCCGTGGTTTCCAAAATCAAGTAGTCCTCAAATACAGTGATCAAAAAAGTTGACTGATCGGAAAGTCTGGCGACCTCGGGGTTCATTCTGAATATAATCGATGTGTTTGTGTCCCATGTAAATATCACTCTCGTTACCAAAGTAATGCGTTTCATAAATTGCTGATCGAACCCGTATATCGACCATGTAATCGCTGCATCAAATGTTCCGGTTATGGTATTCAGGTTACTTTTAACGTTCTAGCTTTAATGCATATGTTTATTTAGACATCTACGTGCGATTCTTTACCTGAAATTACGCGATTATTTTTGGGGTCATTTCGGACAAATCGGGCCTTGTCATGTATAATCGTGCACATACAATATACTCTGTACCAGAAATCAGCGGCATAGGTTAAAGTCATGAACAGTTTTCTTATTCGCAGCTATTTTGCCTCTTTCAAGCGTTAATCTGTAAATGCCAGAACCATTCAGGAACAATTACAACACATATAAGGGAAGTGGGAAGAGGTGCCGACATACTGACAGCGTCACATGACTTCACAGAAGCACATGCCAAGAATCTAACGATTCGTGATATGGGTTGTATCTCAGATACGCTTTTATTGTACCCGTTCATGTGGAAACTTGGATGATATGACCACACGGCCCCTAGCACCGGCATAAGCGGTATTAGATACAAATCTAGAGAGCTATGATGGAAATGCTCTGACAACTCGTATACTGGTAATTGGTGAGCTTTTTCGCTGTGACAACTCGTACATTGGAGATTGGTGAGCTGTATCGTCGTCAGATGTAAATGACGGCAATTAACACAAAAGACTAGTCTGTAAGGCCCGATGTCGACCCAGCATCAACTTCCCACAAATGCCAACATATATCAAAGACCAAAAGGTCTGTACAGGGGGCGGGCCTCGGGGGCGAAACGTCCACCAGCAAAATCTTGCCATATACAGGAAAAAATTACAACACATATAAGGGAAGTGGGAAGAGCTGCCGACATACTGACTGCGTCACATGACTTCACAGAATAGACTTCACAAGACTTACGGGAATCAGTCTGCAGTCTGATTGTGCGAAATTATAGCAAATCAATGCGAGTGCCCCAGCCTTGATTTTGGAAATACTCTTCGGCTCATAGCGTACATTGGTCCCGCTTCTCGGGTCATTTCAGTTCATCCTTCAGAACCGTTTGTATCATTACGGGACAATGAGAGTACAATAATTCCCAGCGCTGGGATTCGGTCGCTTCTTCTTTTCACAAACCTCCAGTGGCATGTACGAACAGAAGATTTGATAAAGCCAGATCTATCCTCTGTGTATGCTAGTAAATCGATGACGATAACTGTCCGTCGATTTCAGACTTAATTGGAGCCTGACCTCATATAGCCTACAGAATAAACCGGTTTCGTCATTTTGTGCTCTTTTTGTATCGGCAAAGTTTTGGAGAATCAGATGAGCAAGATAAAGCTATCAGTAATATGGTCTGTAGATTGGAGATGATCATACATAAAAATTGTCATTTAGTGATATGGTAATAAACAGTTTGTACATATATCTGGAATAATATAAATAGTCATATTGTGAACGGCACTGAAATACCGGTATAGCGTTTCTACTCAATATATTATATTTATATTCTTAATCCTTTGTGTGAGTTAATTCGCGCAAGGCCAACTGGAACAAAGCCCATTGTCATTTTTGTTTTCAAGCAAGCCAAATCGAAGGACACTGGCATCCCGCAGAATATATTGATACAGCTTATTCTACACATCCAGCTAATGCATTACTTGTGTGGTATGATTTTCATCCTCCGAAATTGCAAACAGATGATTATATAAAATAGTTTCAGCTGTTGATCGATGTTCGCCGATATCTTTGTCATAAACATCTCAGAACAAGAATTGTCCATTCATAGTTTAATTCGATCCCCAGTTTAGCGAAAGCTTAATTGCAGTAAATTAATATCCCGCCTTTATTTAGCATATATTCCAATACTGTTTTTTATCATAATTATTTACCCTGTAATAACCTCATAGGTCGTCTTTTCCGAACTGTTCATGTAATTTCATCATTATGACTTTGCCCAAATCGCTGTTTGAAAGCGTGAAATCCATGTCAGTTTCTTGATACTTCTTTTAAATATTCAAATGTCGTATAGTTTCCGAATATTGAATACAAATTGAGGAGAGAGAAGATGTAACCACCAACAGAGACCGATATTAAACCAATTTCCCTGTTGTTTTCAAGAATAGCTGGAGTGACGTCACACAAGTTTTCGTGCATGGTGACGTCGCATTGTTTCATTTTAATACAATCACGACATTATCACGCTCGGAACGCAAAGTATGCTGTGACACGCTGTCGTGTGTTGTGACTATTCATTGTGATTCCATTATTTATGGACGATGCAATTACTAGAAACAATATAAAAATTATAACTGGAGAGGATAATACGTCGTGGGAACTTTTGTGGGTTCCCTACGTTTTTTTCTCTGGGTATGTCATTTCGTAAAGACTTCAATACTAAAAATTCTAAAAACTACAGTCTGTCCATTTTAATTAGTCGTCTACTTTGGAGCTTGTCAAAATAAGTAGTTAACCCTTTATAAATTTTGCATCATGTAGAACAAACTGAACTTTACAAAATGATCACCATTATTCCTTGATATCGATAATATATCACTCTAGAAATAACTTTGTAATTCTATCCATATAAAACTCCAGTACAGTTATTTCATGTGCCGAGACTCAATTACATATGGAGACGCCATAATATATTCGTGTTTACTAGCACAAAGGTCAACAATGCCGTGTACGGTCATAGAGGAGTGTGTGGTTTATCATTCGTCAATTTCATTGGGCATGTGATAAAAGCGACACTCCCATGGACTGCCTGTTATTACTTTGTACCACATCAATGACATTTGTGCCAGTCAGCATGAATACATTATGACGTTTTTCCCATGTAATTGAGGTCGGGTACATGAAACAACTGTACTGGAGTTTTATATGAAGAGAAATACAAAGTTATTTCAAGGGTGATATATTATCGATATCACGGAGAAACGGTAGTCATTTTGCAGAGTTTAGTTTGTTCTACAGGCTGCAAAAAAAGAAAATTTATGCAGAGTTATTCCAAATTAAAACGGACAGACCTTAAATCATAACTGCTTCCTTTTACCTAAGTGGCTCACAAAAAAGAAGAAAAAAACAATACGACATTCATTAGCATTACTTCACGACCATTAGAATTACAAGCGTCTGGTCTGTCATTCATAATTCAGCCGTCGTCCATTAGAGAATATCCGCGTCCATAATCCAAAGACATATTCCATATTCCATATAACAGTATTAGCACCAAATTCAAAAAGACAATCATAGTATACATAAACATAGGCTTGTTTCCTGCAAGAGAGAAGCGGTCAACAGTTTTCAATGATACCGGCAAGACATCATGATGTTCCAAAAATATCAAATCCGTATCGCTGATCAGTATTCTTAATCCATAATATTCGTTGTAAAGTCGTCATCTAAAGAACGATGTATCTGTCACGCTTTGATTGTGACTGTTCGTATGAGTACCATGAGGATCTTGAAATACATGGGCCCATACGGCCCCTAACCCCGGGTTAAGCGGAATTAGACACAAGTTACGAAACGTAACGCCATAGATCTTGCACGCTAAGGTCGTATTTTGCTATAAGCTTGCGATATGTATCGCCAGATTTGAAAAACTTTGAGTGGAGGCGCTTGGTGGTGTAGCCCTGTTTTATAATCACTATTTCACTGCCTAAAAAAACTATGTACAACCTAAGCTTGTCTGAGATAGAAAATCACTCACGGCGGTTATTGAGCTGTGTTGGGAAACAATGCAATATGTGCCGTCATGAATTCACGCCGTTATTTGTTCTCACCACCAACGTATCTATGTTATACGGCTCACCTTCGGATCCCCTGATCGAAGATGTCCATGTTTGTTGAGGCGTATCGGTGTAAATTAGATTCACTGTATGGTAATATCGCGGCAAGGTTTGTGACATTTCTTCTGTCATCGAGGGGGTTGGGGTGTTATCGCTGGCGCTGCCTCACAATCAAATCATTCTCGGAATTCGACAGAATTTTAGATCGAAACTTAATTCGATCAGCCATAGTTTGCGATATTGACGGTAGACAACGATTTTTTCAGATGTCACTCTACACTGTCACACAGCCTGCTACTCAACTCGATAACTGTCAAGCAATTTAATTTGATGGATTACAACTGGTAAACGATATACACGATACCGATTCGAACTGAATAAATTCAGCTATCTTCTCGACATCATCGAAATCTTCTTGACCTCAAAAGATGTTGACACGACAAGTTCAACATGGAATTCCACAATGTGCTCGATTCGTCTTAGATTCATCTCTCATGTGCCCACTGCCATAAACCTTCCAGGCATGGGCTTGTCTGGGTGTATGGAGGTGGGGGTGGGATGGGGTGGATTTCAGCATCCCCTACATATAATTACTGTTAAACCTCGGACTATGGAAGCGGAAATGTTCCACATTATATATTTACGGCAATCGCTATTAAAAAGGATGGTCCCTTCGATGACGTATTTTTCGAAAGAATTATTGATACAGAACTTCCTGCAAATAAAGCCTAATAAAATATGTAATCCGTATGTGATGTTCAAAAACATGTTTTTGGACACTTTCAAGCGGCAAAACTTTAAGATTTTGGAAGAAAAGCGTCGAAAAGAAAACTTTTCAATCTCGTACGCATGCTAGCTATTATCTATTTATCCATGATCCTATTTTTGGTAGAATGTAAATAGGCTCAAATGACCTCAGCTATGAATCGGAGCGATATGCAAGAGGTTTCAGTTTCTGATGAAGTTTCAGATCTTAATTCTCGTTCGTTTCGTAAATAAGAATATAACGTTTTGTGTGGGTGTGCAACCATCCCCAGGCTTGGAGAATTAATGTGTATATTGTTGTGATTATTACTGAAGTAGATTCACTTAGCTCGCTGGTCCCCCGCGTATATTCCTGATAGCTGTTCTTCTCCATTTCGACGATATTCGCAACTAAAACTCACCTCAGCTGGAATGGAGTCTGTATATTCCCAGATGAATTCTGATAACAGTACGAGCATTATTCCTACAATTGAACTGAGCTAGTTTAATGTGGTCTCTTGGGATTTTGAATGGGAACATTTTGATGGTACTGGGGATTGTTATTATAACACATATATGATCTCTATAGCCCACAGCAATTACTTTGCTCTCGATCGACCGTTCCGAACATATTTTGTATCAGCTGGATTTGCGAGTTGATATAACGTTATATAGACATTTAATTTTGTGTTTACATCTACAGTAACCCTGGAAAGCAGATATGATAATTGTTTTACCAAGATAGTGTGTACTTCAATGATATTTATAGTCTGTTTTGAGATAAGTAATTTTAGCCAGTATACAGGGCAGCATGGCCTTGATGGGGAAAATGAGACCGTATTTGTGCGGACAGACAAGTAGAAACGCATCGATTTGAGCTGCTATTGTAGACAGACACCTACATCAATGTCACAACAAATGATCTAATATTGACCAAATATAAGAACGGAAAACAAACAATCTTGAAACAGATTACTTAGATCGGGCAGTATAGAATAACATGAAACAATCCACACCCCGTTGATACAGAAGAAATATAACAGCTTTAACCGCTTTTGTCGTTCCCAGACACACAGCTACGGAGCCGTAAAAGGGACATGGAAATTATTGTTTTCAGCCCCTATATTTTTTTTTTTTTTTATTATGTCGTTATAACGACTTAATTGACCAATGCAATTGCAGCATTAAGTCGTTAGAACGACTTATTAAGTCGTTATAACGACTTAATCCACCAATGAAATTCCGTCTTACTTCTGCCGCTTTTATTTTGTTAGCTGACAACTTCCCGATGAAACAGCGTTTAGATAGGCACTATCAAGGGCAGATCTACAGGGGGTGGGGGTCAGGGGGTCCCGCCCCCCCCCCATTAGACCTGTAAAAAAAATGACAGAGAGATCAGCGAACCCTGGAATTTCACGTAGAAATAATATCTTGAAATTATATGTAAAATAAACGAATGTGGATGATGTAATCAGAGTATCTATTGATATATTAAACAGACATCTATTTATGTGGTTTGTGAGCGTACTATATTTCGATGTTGAACATGCAAACATTATGGCTACGAGCGCTCCACGTGTGAAGTGTTAGTCCTGATTTGTATGTGTTTTACCAGAATGTCAAATGGGGGCATACGGTCTGATACTTTTCAATATCGATGCGTGCTTATGCGAAACAAAAGTGAAAGTTAATCTACATACATTATGTTCGATTTATTTTGTTTTGGTGCATTTTGACGGTATATTTTCTGTTTGTTTTGAATGAACATTAAACCGTTGCTCGATCCGGAGCTCAGTTCCCACTCTCATGTTTTTGATTGCATGGGTCTCTCCATTTTTCATAACTGGATGTAAAACTCCATAAGTTCAGTCTTGTTCAATCTATGAACGGCTCTCCCAGAAAGTGTCGAATTTACGCATGCAAACGCTGTGTTGTGGTGCATTATGATAGTAGGATAACGGCACTTGTATCACATGTGTTATTCTCTGCGAAAAATCATCAAAACTATAATCCAGTGTTTAGCCCCTCAACCCATCCCACCCCTCTCCCCCGGCTCCGCCGTGCCTGAATAGGTGTTAGTAAAATCCGTCTGCATTTCACATTTTTTCGCTTGGCTGTTTAGGAGTGGACTACGGCTACCTATACAATTATCAGCATGTCTGCCCCATTTTTAATTCTTTGAAGTGAGCCGCCATACCGCCCGAGCCAATGCCATTACTTCAATGGCATTATCAGACTTCATACTGCATATCTAAACGCTGTTTTGAGGGCAGTTGTCAGTTAACAAAATAAAAGCTGCAGAAGTAAGACGGAATTTCATTGGTGGAGCCGTAAAAGGGACATGGAAATTATTTTTTTCTGCCCCTATTTTTTTTTTTTTTTTTTTTTTAAGTCGTTATAACGACTTAAAAAAAAAAGTCGTTATAACGACTTAAAAAAAAAAAAAAAAAAAAAAAAATAGGGGCAGAAAAAAATAATTTCCATGTCCCTTTTACGGCTCCGTACACAGCCCCAACTGAACACATTATTTAAAAATTCAGCTAGGACTAACTCGTCCCCGCACTAAAAGCCAGAGATAATGTTTTTCCACAAAAAACTCTAGAAAAGCGTTGATTGATTGTTCATATTTACATATTTCGGAATTTCTCTGTAGCGTTAACACTTTGGCCGCCCCCTGTACAGACCTTTTGGTCTTTGATATATGTTGGCACTTGTGGGAAGTTGATGCTGGGTCGACATCGGGCATTACAGACTAGTCTTTTGTGTTAAATGCCGCCATTTACATCTGACGACGATACAGCTCACCAATCTCCAATGTACGAGTTGTCACAGCGAAACAGCTCACCAATTACCAGTATACGAGTTGTCAGAGCATTTCCATCATAGCTCTCCAGATTTGTATCTAATACCGCTTATGCCGGTGCTAGGGGCCGTGTGGTCATATCATCCAAGTTGCCACATGAACAGGTACAATAAAAGCGTACCTGAGATATAACACATATCATGAATCGTTAGATTCTTGGTATGTGCTTTAGAATAGGTTTACCAGAAGACTATTCTGTGAAGTCATGTGACGCAGTCAGTATGTCGGCACCTCTTCCCACTTCCCTTATATGTGTTGTAATTACATGCACGAAAGTCAAAACTTCACCTCCGAAATGAACAAGCACGTGTCTGATGCGCAATCTGATCAGCTTCTCTGCAAATCCGGTCAATCGTGCGGCTGTCTCAAGACAACAGTTTTACCTTCAGATACCCTAAATAAACCTACAGCGCATTTTCACCGGATCGGTATGTTAGTCCGGTGCGGTTAGCAGATTAGCATGGAAGCGACTATTCTTCTCCTTACCTGACATTGAACAATCAATTTATTAATTTCTAAAGCCTAGCCTTTGTACACATTATCTCCACTGTGAAAAGGAATTTTAGTTGTAATAACGCTTCAGGCATATAACGAAACAATGGAGTTGAAATGAACAAAAATGGATCATATCGACTATGTAATTTGATTGCGTTCAAGATGATTCCCCATATATATAAGCAAAGACAAGAACGACCGTCTCGATTGGAGTAGACGGCGCACACTTTTCCGTGGAAAGAACTACATTTCTCAGTTAACATCTTGCCGTGGTTGGCTTAACTTTACGGTTATATGCGTCCAGCAGACAAACAGTTTGATCTTGGCAACTACTAGACTGCTTGACCATTATCAAAATTCCATTGTTACTTTAGTCATTTAGCCTAAGCCTAGAGGAATCAATGAGACAGTATGATCGACAGTCGTGGCTCGTGTGGATATCCAAGTGTACACTACCCACTAAATACTATCGTTAGACATAATCACTCTCGAAATGAAAGCAAACAGTTCGCTAGTTGTTCGTGCTTCTGGGGGTCATAAATTCTTGTTATGTGTAAATCACACCAACATGGCGTTCCTTGCATTGTAAAGGTCACTCGGCAACCACCTCTCTGGGGGTCTAATAATACCCCAGCCACCAGTCAGATTTTTGGACCAGATTCGGGGCCTTCGCGCACATCGCCGGAAGTGACATTATATATAGTAAAATAGATTTTTGCCGAACATTTCGATTACTTTTCAAGTCTGCATAATACCTCTGTTGACCTAGCTTTAAAAAGAATTATCTGGAGATTATTTTCCCTGTTATCCAGACAGAGCATATGAAAATAGTTCGCTCATGTGCAACACTGAAGGAGTTGTTCGGCCGGATTCAAACTGAACCGTGCTTACGTGAGTTTTCCCCTATACGTCATAGCAACGTAGTAAAGGTCAACTTCCGCTATTATAAATTATAAATGAGCCTGCGAATTTTACCCTCCTCCAATATTGGAGAGTTACAGGTTGATGGGAGGCTACACACCATTATTACTTAAGGATGTCCGCTGGTGGTTTTTGACTTTGGCAGCCATTTTACCCGTTTTTCTATTGGGTTTTTCCGTTTTAAGAGATGGGGATTTCGTTTAAAAGCCTTCTAGCCGAGAATATTGCACACCAACATCCATCCAATTTGCTAAATTTTGATAGACATTGTGATTATCTGCAAACACTTAGAATATAAGAAAAAGTTAAATACTATTTATATGAATTTTTCATGAATATGCTTCAAAAATAGGGCTATTCCCTATGCTTTCTGGGTTATCAAATTGAGCATGGGTCAGTCGACTTAACGTTGCTTACAGCTAAAAAATGCACACCAACCTATATTTTTTTCTTTGTTTTTCCTCATATTACACAATTATGAATGCAATAACACACATTATTCGGAAAGTTAATTACTTTGATTTACCACCAGCGGACATCCTTAAGTGAAAGGGTTACCCGAATGTCTGCACATAAAATATGTTAGATTTACATTTTGAACGACATGAGCAGTTAATGGTAGTAGTCAATTCACACAGCCAAATTAAACTTCCGTGCTTTCCAAAATCGAATATTCTTCAAATACAGTCATCAAAAAAGTTCGCTGATTGGAAAGTCTGGCGATCTCGGGATTAATCCCGCAGTCGATATGCTTGTGTTCTATGTAAATAATGCTCTCGCTACCAAAGTAATGTATTTCATAAAGTGCTGATCAAACCCGTATATAGCCCATGTAATCACTACTCCAAATGTCACTGTTATGTTAGGTTTAGTATTCTAGCGTTAATGTTCAGTTTGATATCTACATGCGATTCATTACCTGTTGAAGTTATTTTCAGAGTCCTTTCGGGCAAATCAGGCCTTGTCATGTGTGTATAAGCGTGTATATAAAATTTATCCTGTACCAGAAATGTGCGACTATCAGCGGAATAGGCTGAAACAGGAACAGGTTTCTATTCGAGCGATTTTGCTTATTTCAAACTCAAATCTGTAAATGTCGGAACCATTCAGGGATAAGACATACCGGAATCAGTCTGTGGCCTGCTTGTGTGAAATTACAACAAATCAATGCGAGTACCAGTCTTGATTTCGGAAATCCTCCTCGGCTCACAGCGTATATTGGTCCCGCTTCTCGGGTCATTTCAGTTCGGCCTTCAGAACCGTTTGTATCATTACGGGACAATGGGAGTACAATAATTCCCACCGCTGGGATTCAGTCGCTTCTTCTTTTCACAAACCTCCGGTGGCGTGTACGAACAGAAAATGTGATAAAGACAAATCTATTCGCTGTGTATGCTAGCAAATCGATGGCGGTAACTGTCCGTCGAGATCAGACTTAATTGGAGCCTGACCCCGGATAGGGCTACAGAATAAACCGGTTTCGTTATTTTGTGCTCTTTTTGTATCGGCACAGTATTGGAGTGTAAAATGAGCAAGATAAAGTTATCAGTAATATGATCTGTAGATTGAGGATGATCATACATAAAAATTGTCATTTAGTGATATGGTAATAATTCAGTTTGTCCAGATATCTCGAATGGCATAAATAGCCATATTGTGTAGTGCCGTGCGTGACTTTAGCGAAAAGAGTATGGCACTGAAATACCGGTATTGCGTTTCTTCTCAACATGTCATATTTATATCCTTAATCCTTTGTGTGAGTTAATTTGTGCAAGGCCAACTGGTACACTGTTCATTGTTATGTTTATTCATTCCAGATCGAAGGACACTAGCATCCCGCAGAATGTATTGATACAGCTTATTCTACACATCCAGCTAATGCATTACTTGTTTGGGATGATATTCATCCTCAGAAATTACAAACAGATCATTATATAAAATAGATTCAGCTGTTGATTTATGTTCGCCGATATATTTGCCATAAAAATCTCAAAACAAGAAATGTCGAAAAATAGTTTAAGGCGATCACCAGTTTATCTTCAGCTTAATTTCATTAAATTAATATCCCGTCTTTATTTAGCCATCTTAGCTTGCTAAGGGCATTTCACGTTTCACTTAACACTACCCTTAGATTTTCGCTGTGATTCGGCATGTATTTCACACGGCGCCATCTATCTAGAGGGAGATAATCCAGTTCGAAAGTTGTTCACAAAGCATGAAGTCAATGTAGGCCCCATTTAAACGAGCCAATGAAATTATCTGTATTCAAATATTTCTCAGACATGCGGACATGTCAGTTTCACGAGGCGCAAGACTGGGGGAGTCTACGCGAGACCAAAACGAAGTTGTGCAAATTAGCTATTTTATTTCTCACTCTAGTAGAGCATGCTTCTTTGTTTATCTTAAGAAAAATCATATTACAAACGGCCTAACATATTTGAAAACAAAATAAAATCGGCGGCAGACCACAGGAAAATGATATGCTTTTTTATTTTGTGATGGGGGCACTTCGAGGCCCACCATGGGATCATTTCAATCGATCGCTTTCTGGAGGTGTGTCTTCGTTGTATGAATGTGATTGCACCGATGTCGGATGTAACGGGACCAGTCGGATGTGACCATTTGGGAAACGCCCTATTACACTCAGATATCACCCGTTACCGCATGGCTGCCATGCGTTCGGATGATGTATTTAGCATAAATTCCAAATACTATTTTTTAACTTTAATCATTTACTCTGTAATGACTTCATCATCTTTCCAATTGTTCAGGTAGTTGTTATGACTTTGCACAAAGCGCTGTTTGAAATCATGAAATCCATGTCAGTTTATTAATACACCATTTAAATATTGTAAATATTGTAAATATCGTATAGATTCCGTATTGTGAATACAGATAGGGAGAGGGGAGATGTAAGCACTCTACTTCACTATTTTTTCTGTCGTTTTCATGATTAGATGGGGTATGTCACACATGTGTTCATGCATAGGGACGTCGCCTTATGTCTCGTTTAATACAATCACGGCGATATGACGTTCGGAACGCAATGTTGTGACCAACCGTTGTACGCTGTGGCAAATCATTTTGATCCCATAATTTATTGAACATATGTATACCGAAACAATATAATTTTGACGGATGAGGTGAATACGTCTTGGGAACTATTTTGAGTCCTCTATTTTTTTTCTCTCGAATAAACTAACTTTCTATACTATATACTACGATTATAATTGTTTACTTTTACCTATGTGGTTTCAAGCCAAAAAAATCACCGGAGCATTTGAGCAATAATAATAATCTACATTACGTTATTCGTTATAATTAGGGGGGGGGGGGGGCTCTCGGTGGCCGAGTGGTCTAAGGCGCTTCGCTGGTGGCCGAGTGGTCTAGGCGCTTCGCTGGTGACCGCTAGCCTCACACCGCTGAACCGGCACGGGTTCGAACCCAGCTGGTCCATGTGTGAAAGTTTGTCAGTTCCTTGCCGAAGGGCAGTGGTTCTCTCCGGGTACTCCGGCTTCCTCCACCAACCAAACTGACTGTCACCATATGAGCGAAACAAACTTGAGTGTGACATTAAGCCAAGTTTCCTCCCTGTCGCCCTTCATGATAATTACATTGCCGCCATTAAAAACTTTGAAAAGAATCTCATTAGTATACGTGTACAATTTAATTTCCGTATTTCTCCACCTATCTACATCTTATACTGTCAAACAGGCAGTAACTGATTTGACATTACTATTTACGGAGTAATGATACAAAACCTAACATTTTTATACCATTGATCCAACTGTCACATCTGATGGTCACAGAAAGTATTGACGAAGATCGCACATAAACATCTACAATCAAAGCATGACTGAGATAGAAAATTACTTACGGGTTTGAGATGTGTTGGGATACAATGCAATCTGTAACGTCATGAATTGTTACGTCACGCCGTTATTGGTTCCCACCACTAGCGTATCTATCTTATCGCATAATAAACACGTTCGGTTACCAGCGATGTTGTGGTGTAGATTAATTCATTGTATGGTAATATCGCACATGTTGACTTTTTCCTGTCGTCGAGATGGAGGGGGTGTTATCGCTGGCGCTGATTCACAGTCAAATCATGGTCAGAATTCGGCAGAACTCTAAAACGGAATTTAAGTCGATCAGCCTTAGATTGTATTATTGACGGTAGACAACGATTTGTTCAGATGTTACTCGACGCTGTCACAGCCGGTTTTTCAAATCGATAACTGCGAAGCAATTTAATAAGATAGACAACAACTCGTAAACCATATAAGCCATACCTATTCGAAATGCATAAATTTAGCAATCTGCCCGACATCACGGTAATCTGCTTGACCTCAGTTAATATTGGGTCCTATATCTTGAATTCGACAATGTGCGCGACTCATCTAAGATATTGGCTAAGAGACTTACTCTCCGAGTCATAGAACACCAGTGACGGATTCATCTCTTGCCCACTAGTTTAATCCTACCGGTATTGGGATTGCCTGGGTGCATGCTGGATTGAGACATTGGCGTTAAATCTCGGACAAGGAGACTGAAATTTTCCACATTATATGTTCATGGCAAACGTTATTAAAGGATGGTTAAACAAATGCTAGATGATCGCTATGACTTCAGAGGGACTGTTTTTCCAAAATAGTATTGTGACACAACTTCCTGCAAATATTGCCTAAAAAAATATGTACTCCGTATCTGTGTGAAATAAAGTGGTTTTGGGCACTTATATGCAACAAAACTGTACGATTAAGAAGAAATGCGACGAAAAGGCAACTTTTTAATTTCGTCCTCATGGTATACGTAGGCATACCTATTTTCACTTTACTCGTGCTCCTATTTTTGGGAGAATATAAATAGACACAATGTAATAAGCTACGATCTTAATTCTCTTTCGTTCCGTAGGCAGAATAGAAAGTATGCTGTGTATGGGAGGGGTGGGGAGGGTTCTGCTGCCAGCAATCCACAGTCCTAGAGGGTTAACGCGTATATTGTTGCGATTATTACTGAACTAGATTTCACTGAGCTCGCAGGTATAGTTCTGACAGCTGGACTTGGCAATTGATCACCTCAGCTTGAACGGTGTCTGTATGTTCCCAGTGGACTTCCCCCATAATAGTATGAGAATCATTCCTACACTTGGAAAGAGCTAGTTTAATATTGTCATTTGGGATCTTGGATAGCAACCAAATCGATGGTAATGGGGGTTGTTATTCTCCGTCATGCGCTGCTTATCTTACATATTTTAACAGGGAGTTGCTTTTGTCTAGGATTCTCTGAATATAACGTGTATAGGAACCCCGATGGTCCAGTTATTGCTGTTCTATATATTAGCACCAGATCGACCGTTCCTAATATACATTGTATCAGCTGGCTTTGTGAGTTGATATAACGTTATACAGATTTAGTTTTGTATTTATACTAACCCTGAAAATCGAAATATGATATTTCTTTTACCAAGATAGCGTGTGCTTCAATGATATTCATTGTCTATACAGAGATGACAAATAATACACGCGAGTTTTATAATATACAGAACGACATGACCTTGTTGAGGAAATTGAAACCGTAAATTACAGACAGGCAAGTACAATCGCATCGATTGGAGTCATTTATGCAGACCGATACCTAAGCCAGCCGGACATGACCAACTGAATAGGCGGACATAATGTCGCAGAAAATGGTCAAATATTGACCTTGTTTGTGCTCGCGGTTAACATTTACGTGCCATTTAATTTTATTCGTACTTTGATAGGGCACTGTGTATATATTACAGGTTCGTCGTCATTAAGATACAGCTACGCAACATAGCGAATATAAATACGCATGACTTTATACCACAAGCGTTTAGTTCGTCATTCAATATTCAGGCGTCGTCCATTAAAGAATTTCCGCGTCCATTATCCCAAGACCTAATTCATATATTATAAAATTAGCACCAAATTAAAAGGATAAATCATAGTAAAAACAAAACTAGGCTAATTTCCTGCAAGACAGAAGCGGTCAAGTTTGCAATAATGCCAGCAAGTCATCATGATGTTCCAAAAATATCAAATCAGTGTCGCTGTTCAGTATTCTTAATCCATATGATAAACGTTGTAAAGTCGTTGTATGATGTATCTCGGTCTGAGTCACTCTTTATAAAACCTCTAGTATTTTATAATACTTCAGTATATCATCTAGATACCTCGAAATATCAAATTTATGACTGCATATTATTACTGATACACACCGGCAGAATAAACTCTTCGCAGTTTTCTGGCATCATCAGACAAAAAGATAAGCGAGCATCTTCAGCATTGCGCGCGATGGTTAGTGGATATTCCCAATAAACAAATTTCCGAACGATAGTCGTAATAAGTATTTCGATAGTTGGCGCGGATATTATTTTGTGGACGACGACTGAATACTGATATTTGAGAGGAAAAATAATTTGCGATTTATTCAGAAATGGTCCGCTGTATTTGGGTTCTGCCATATATATATTACAAGCGTCTGGTCCGTCATTCATATTCAGCCGTCGTCCATTAAAGAATATCCGCATCCATAATCCAAACACCTATTCCATATTCCATATAACAGCATTTGCACCAAATTCAAAAAGACAATCAAAGTATAAATAGAGGATCTTACACGAGTGGCTATTTAATATGAAAGTTATAACACGAGTTGAGTAAGTTTTATATGTTGCGAACTTCAGCGAGCAACATATAAAACTTACTCAACGAGTGTCATAACTTTCATATTAAATAGCCACGAGTGTAGGATTCTGTTTATCACATAACTGATTTTTAGCAAATTATAAACGCAATAATTCGAAATATTTTATCATCGAATCTATCTCAAATTTTTTTTTCTTTGTTTCTTCTCGACGACAGAAAACGTCCGTGGCTCAGGCGCATCACAACCTTACAAGTTACTGTATACGCAAAGCCGATATAGTTCCAAAACGCAACCGAGTTTGGGCACCTCCCTTTTAAGGCTGTTCAGTTTCCACAGCATTTCAAAATATCGCAGACCATTTCACAACAGAATGCAGTAAGTGTAACTTGTTACTTAGCTGTTCTTCATAGTACATTATTTATTTTGGATCATGTCATGCCACAAGTTACACTCGTGTTCGCTGCATGTTATCATGCGCGCGACATGTTGACTAGTTTGCCAGCGACGTGACGACAAGCTAGACTAGCAAGATCATTTTGAATACGGTACGTAATCCGTTTAAGGTCTGTAATCATCCAGATCTATTGCAAGAAATAAGCAAACATCGAGAAGATTCCATGTAGATATATTACAGAAGAATGAACAAACGTTTACTTTCGCGATCTGACGGGATACGGTACCCAAAATGGCGGCCTGGCTCGATTCGCCAAACAACAATGACAGACTACGGTACGTGAGTACGTTACAAAATGTGAAGCTCAAAACTGTCGAAATAATGTATTGCCGATCATAGCTGCTTGTATGGCTATTGACAATTATACACTCTTACCCCAGAAGGTGTAAATTACACCTCTACGGGGTGTAAATGGCTTGTCCCAGGGCTAACACCCTTTTTGGGTGTGAATTAACACCCTCTCCAAAAGGTGTAAATTTACACCTTCTCGAAAAGGTGTTAAGTTACATCTTTTTTGCTCACATTACACCTTCCATGGGTGTTCATTCACACCTTCTGAATAAAATTTGCACCTCCCAGACAAATTTATGAGCATATTTTTGTTGAGAACCCAGCATCCCATGGGTGTTTATTTACACCTTTTGTCAAGAACTAAACCTTTCAGTGGTGTTAATTTACACCTTCTCAACTGAATTATACCTTCTTTGGGTGTTAATTCACACCTTTTGGGCAAATTTGAATCATCTAGGGGTGCTAAAATACACCTTATTAGTAAGAATTACACCTTTTATTGGTGTTAATGTACACCTTTTGACCGCGATTACACCCTCTTGGGTGTTTATTTACACCTTTTCACCAAAACTAAACCTTCTAGAGGTGCTAAAATACACCTTCTGGAGACGATTCCATCTTCCAGGGGTGTTAAAACACACCCATTTCGTGAGAATTACACCTTCAAAAGGTGTTAATTTACACCTTTTAGTGAGAATTAGTGGTGTTCGTACCATCCAGTAATGGCTCTTGGTTGAGGTACACAATAAGAACATTAACACAAAATATATGCATGATATATTTTATTAGGGAAATCACAAAACGCACATTTACATTGGTCATTTCATGTTAACCCTCCCTGATATCATAGTTCACTCTCAATCCCTGGAAGCACAAAGTTCAAACGATTAAACTACAAGCATCCCCACCCAACCTAAATTGAGCACGTTATGTTCATGTAACTTATGCCTCCAACTTTCACCAACTCTCATGGGATACTTTTGTACATAAGCTTCTGGGGTGCCTCAGCATCAAAAACTCTCAGAGAGTAGGGTAAAACAGGTAACAAAAATGGCCATCAATAATTCCCCGCCTTTGAGCTGTGGAAGGGTCTGTTTGCTTTGCTTTTCGAGTGTCCAGGTGGCGTCTGTATCAAAGGCTGTCAGAGCAAAGTCCAATGGCTCGACCGAGAGTAGGTGTTCTGCTGCTAGGCCCGATCCTACAACCAGTAAGAACCACAGCTGATAAACTAATCCCACAATGTAAATGTTACTCATCACTTGATGCATTAAAGTTCCATTTTTGTTAACTGGGAATATACACAGAAACAAATTGTAAATATATGTTTTAAAATGTCAATCCCAACACAGTAGTCGAACCCGGGCACCCTCATTGATCCACCCTCATTACCTTCCGATACAGACCGGTACTAAAACATACAGATCGATACCTAAGTATAATTGATTACGACTTTGAGAATACATAATTGGTACTTTGTGGGATTTTCTCATAAAAAACGATCGTTTATAGCGCAAAACCGTATCGCATTTAGCTGCGCCCGTTTCGTTAGGAAGCGCGTCGCACGGCCGAATCGCACGATCAATTCGCCCGCCAGACTCGCCCAGCGCCCCGACCTGCAGCTTCAAATTCTCCTGATATATATTACACATACTTGATATTATAGGAGCATATTGAGCACAAATAAAGTTGAATGAAACAAGTGTTTCGGGTTTATTCGAGTTATTTCAGTAAAATAACGTATCAATTCACAATGTTCATTGTTTTGATTTCTTTAACATTTCTTTCAAATTCTTCCTCCTTCTGTATGCAATTACTGGGTTTCCCCAGACTTTCGTTGTGTGTGATTCACATGATTTGATAAAATGTCAATATTTCAACAGGATTTTCCTTATATATTTCATCTCTGTGTGGTAGGTGGGAATGAAACGGATGGATCTTTTCTTCAGGTTTTTTACTTTCTTTTTTTCTTACTGTTACTGCCCGAACTGCGAAATAGAAATATCCCATTCTCCGCCCATAAATATAGATTTTTATTGCCTTCTGGCACTTCCTGTACCGTAATTTGTCATTTCGTGTCTGATAAATTTCATACAATATTGGGTCATATTAATAATAATACTAATATATTAATAATATTAATTATATTAATATTAATACTGGTATCACTGCTGCTCATGAAAAGCGAGCTCTTTGTTCCAATTCGTGGAATCTGTCAAAGTAACTACTGCTCTTGCATAAACACACCGGCCGAACCGGTCCGCTGGGAGTGCATGGAAGGTGCTAGACGACACAGGTGGGTGAATCGGCCGTGTGCCGCTCCCCGTAGGGCCTAGCGGGAAGCTGATTGCCACACCGTTTTACGCTTTCAACAGCTGTTTTCACAAGAAAATACCACAAACTACCAATTATGTCTTCTAGAGGCCGTAATCTAGTATAGGTCTGTCCTTTATAATTATCGGTCTGTATCGGTCTCTTATTTTGTACCGCGAAATCCAAATAAAACATTGAGTTGATGGGCCGCGAAATCCGAATGGGAAGCGGCCCTTAAACTACAATTTCAATCAATCAAGGTCTCTTATTTAGTGCCACCCGTCGAACCCAGCTCATGTAACTGAATCAAAATTTACATTCTTTGGAAAAGAAACAAAACTACGGTAATCAGACTGTAAGAAAGTTGACTTACATAGTTGATCGTTCATGTTGAAAATGCATTTCCACGGTGTCACTTGGACCAGTGAACTCTTCAAAATCAGCATCATACAACTGGAAAATAAATAAATCACATTTAACTAAGTGGCAAACAATTTATCAGTCAATCTGTCTCATATAGCTACGAAAATAAGCCGTCATATACCCACGAAACTAAGTCGTAGGGGTTGAAGAGAACCTACAAGAACCGATCCTCCAGTCCAGCCCGGCTCTTTTTAAACATCATATAATTCTGGTTTCATATTAGTAAAATTATATGGGTAAATAGTAAGGGTAAATAATACCTCAAAATATCCCAAACGTTCCATGATGTTCCAAGTGGCGGGCGTTTTTTAACTATTCCTATTCCACTGCGTACTAAAATTCACTATAAGTACTGCATTGAACTGAGCAAAGCTATCACTGAACAAATTTATGCCGCCATTTTGGATTCGCATTCATTGAATGAACTCCCAGTTTTATGCGAGCTGAACATTTTGGAGCACATTTTCAACAGTGACGTGTTCGAGGTAGTTGCACTCCTATCTAATGAAGATAATACTTACAAATATGTGTGACTATAGTGGGCTAAATCGACACGATTTCGCAAAGTTTGAAACAAGCCTTCTCGAAGAAAATCAAACCGCCCTCCATTTTCTCCCACGTGATCCTTGTGAGCATGCGCATTGACTAGTATCATTTATAATCTGGTTCCCGAACACTATGGCATAGGGTAACAAGCACCTCCATAATCAGGACACCAGGCTAACCAGTTCTGACTCGTTTTTATCTCATATAGGGGCCTACTATTGATGAGATTTAAATAAAATTTCTATATTTTCAAGCGTCACTAAGTTGACTGGGTCAAACAATATCTCTGAGCAGATTATATTAATCAAATTTCGCCGAAGTGTATGTTATCATAGCACCGTATTTTCCCGCATGTATGTTGATTCAACAAAGTTTCGAGCTTGTTCTGTTCTGTCGGCAAAAGTTGAATGAAATACCGAGAGCAACAGAAAATACTCAATCGAGTCACATTTTTAGCATAGTTGAACTATGTTTCGATCAGCTGTTCCGACAGTATAACAATATATTCTCCGTTATAAATTGTCTGTAAGATGTAACATTTTCTTCAGCCTCTAAATACAGCCTCTAAATATATTCTCCGTTATAAATTGTCTGTAAGATGTAACATTTTCTTCAGCCTCTAAATACATACATATTTACATGCATCTCCCTTCTCCGACCTGGGTTCACAGGGGCAATTATATTGTACAAATATGAAAAAATGGCATATTTACCTGGAAGGTTACGTCGTTAATGCCAATTAGATCAGCTAAGGTAGCATTCTGTGAAATATGATCTTCAAGGTCCGACAGGCTGGAAGTTGCAAAAGGTAAAGCGATTTTCTTTCGGTTCTCCCCGATCAACAGCGGGCAAGTCGCCATCTCGCAGAAAGTCCACTTTGATGGACAGAACAGCACCGAACGAGCGACGTGAAAAAAACCCGGCTGTACGTAATTTATCCTAATATATGTTTGTTTGGAAGTAATATCGCGTGTGCATATATTGGAAATGGTGGACAGCATGATTGATTGAAATTGTAGTTTAAGAGCCGCTTCCCATACGGATTTCGCGGTCCATCAACTCAATATTATATTTAAACTTCACGGTACATGTTGTTAATTTAAGATCTTTTGCAGTGCTAAATATTAAAATAAATAACAGCATGAGAAGCGGAGCCATGCTTATTTACAAATTAATGAACAATAGAAGCGATGCATATATTGTTAGGCATTGGCAGAATAAACTAAAAAACTAATTGAGCAATAGAATCATCACCGATATGTACAATTTAACAAAGCTTGGCGTTAGCGTCAAAGGGATATGAGACAAAGGCAGGCCGCGGATTATGATTTTGGTGTGTCAAAAGGGGTCGGAGAGGATGGTAACCATTGCTTTATCAAGTAATAATTTGTGACGATAATCGCGCAATTGTTAATGGATAACATGCACAACAAGCTGTCATGATTATCACTTGGAACCGTTAAGTCTCTTTCACACCTTCCTGTCTCAGTGGATCAATCAAAGCCCATAATTTTACAATTTCCGTTTTATTCACTGCTTATTGTGCAAATCCCCCATTGGAATGAAGTTCAAAATCACTTTATCTGATAGCTGAGCAATTATCAGCACTGTAGATATCGATCTGATAACTTCTTACATTGGTCGACAAACAACGTGCTATTGTCGACTCTGCATGATACATAACATTCACTATATAATGTTCATATTCGAAACCTCAGAACGTTCCCCCCCCCCAACCACTATGTAGTGTTGGGCCCAACCTTGAGCGAAACACTTCAGCGACTGTTCAATATTCACTCCCTCGTGAAACTGACGGGGGGATTGACTCTTATGGTCTGCAGCTCGTTTTTTTTGTAATATTTCCTTCAGAATTTTTGCTCAAATGTTGGAGAGACTGGTCAAATTGTTAGATCCATTGATTTAGTTTTGTGTAAAAAGTTGGGGTGCTTGAAAATGTTGATGGTTTACCGAAAGCATGACAAGGAAATACATTTCTGCAACATAGAAATTAAGTTCCAAATGTGTATGGAAAATTAAGTATTTACACCTTTTTAACACCTTCCAATAAATTTACACCTTTACGGGTGTAAAAGCAGGGTTGGAATCAATCTTCATACATTTGCACCTTTTCTACAACTTATTTACACCTCCTAAGGGTGTAAACATGAACCCAGAAGGTGTAAACTTTTGATTTACACCTTTTTTACACCTTCTGAGGTTAGAGTGTAGTATGCAGGTCGATGCATGTATCTGGATAAAATCATCGTCTTGCAGATATCTATGTTGTTGCACTTGTAAACATAGTATTTCGTAGTAAACTTTTATCAATGGGAAAAATAGTTCAATGACGTCACCACCAAGCGTAGTAATTTATTTTCTCACGCTACATGTATTATCCAATCAGCTTGTTTGAAAGTGTTATGTCACTAGTTACATACGATATTTACGTCATGGCTTTATGTCACTGAATAACAACATAGTTATGTGATAAACATAGGTTAGTTTTCTGCAATAGAGAAGCGGGCAATAGTTGTCAATGATGCGGAAAGTCATCGTGATGTTCCAAAAATATCTATTCCGTATCGTTGATCAGTATTCTTAATCCATATGATATTCGTTGTAAAGTTGTCATCTAGAGAATGATGACATCGTTGTTATACTTTGATTGTGACTGTTCATTTGAACACTATGAGGATCTTGAAATACATGGGTTCATACGGCCCCTAGCCCTGTGTTAAGCGGAATTAGACACAAGTTACGAAACGTAACACCATATATCTTGCACGCTACGTTCGTATTTTGCTATCAGCATGCGATATGTATCGCCAAATTTGAGAAATTTTTAGTGCAAGCGCTTGTTGGTATAGCCCTTTTTCAAGTTTCTGCGATTTTGATTTGTGACGTTGATTAAAACCGTCACATTTAACACAGGATGTAGCAAATGCTACTAGGCGAGATATGTATACGCCATCTGCAGGCCCCACTGGAATATTGCTGTCCAGAAAGGGACAGTTTGCGATTTCGAAATTGTAATCATCTCTTGTCATAAAGTCGACCCGCTTCATTTTTACAAAGATATAGGTCTAAATATGACGTGCCGTTAGGGCTATCTGTAGTTTCCTTCAAATCCAGTGAAAGGTGGATATATATCCTTCCCTGCGTCATATATATAGCGATTATCCACAGCGAGAAGATTGTCGCGTTATAGCCGAATAGTGGTGTGGGTCACTTTTCGGGTGATATGTTAAACTGTGAAATGTAACATTCTCCATAATGTTCGTCTGTTTTCTCGTCTTTTCCGCGGTCATTCTATGCTCCACAGCGACGTCATGAATATATCTTCAGCTATCAATATCCTGAAGATAATTAATTCCATGGTAAGGTAATCTCCAACTGAGAGTAATGGTAATATTGACCAAGTTGTTTCATTTTTGTTCTGTGCGCAGAATCGATTTAATAACCGGAAACAAAGCTTTCCTACATCTCCAAATCGCTTGATATACATTTTGTAAATTAACAGGAACTACCGACAAATATACAGGAAAGAATGAAGGGAAACTTAAGCGCATTTTCACTTGATGGGTATATTATCCCTTTTCTGTTAGCAGATTAGATTAGAATGGAAGCTACTTTTCTTCTCTTAAGCCGACTTTGCGCGTTCAATTTACTAATTCCAAAAGCCTAGTCTTTCTACACGTAATCTCCATTTTTGGGTAGAAGTTTATTTCTAAAATTATAATGCTTCAGACACATAACGAGATCTTGTCATCGACAATGGAGTTGAGATGAAAAAAATGGATTATATCGACTAAGTATTTCGATTAGATTGCATCACTGATGGTTGAAATGTGAAGACATTTCTCCAGATGCTGATTTCAAAATGCACTATATTGAATGATAGCTGTTAGCAGAATAAATTACATCATTCGTATCAGTTTCTTATATTAAATTGAAATCAGATGAAGCATAATTACAATTGCCTTATAGTTCCAACAATTTGGAGTGATCAGAGAAAGGGCCACATTTATACCGTAGATTTAAAAAAAATTTAAATAAGAGATACCTCGTGCTTTTTTCAAATTCCTTGTTAATTCTGGTTTGTAACGCGATATTTATCTCGCATATATCGGCAGCCGGTTGATTTGAATTTGAAAGCGAGCGATTTTCATTTGTATAGAACCTTTTGATTCGGTGAAATACTAGGCATGCTACAATGAATAGTTAAGGTATGGCGCAGGAGATATACAGATTATATCAATCAGGATTTCAGCAATACAGAATATGCTTTGGTTTGGAATATTGGGGACGTAATATTTATGGATAGAACATCCATGTCGATTGAAGTCGCCAATCCAGTCAGATACTATAGCTGCAGCGGAGCGCGAGATCTACAACACTTACCAGCTTCTAGTCTACTTTTACATCTAAATAACCGGTGTAAAACGAAAGAATATCCGACAGGAATAACTTGTCCGGTTCGTAACTAATAGTCTACCTGAGATATTATTTACTCATTTGCAACTCAGTTAAGACGTGTTCCTAAAGAGAAACATTGTTTCCTCGAACATTCTTTTGTTTCACACGTATCAAGAGATTGTGCACTGCCACATTCCCGAGCAGTTATGTAGGCCTTTACGTTTTCCTAAACGTTTTGTATAGGGATTTCCTCACACATTGTAGATGTTAGTTGAAATATTCATTATTTAGAACCAGTGAAGCTGCTGCAAAACCAATATGAGGTGAACTACCTACAAACATTAACGTGTATTCTCTTGCGATCTCGTACAATGTTATTCGCGACAAATACATACATTTTTATATTCACATGCAATTTCGATCATTTTGTCTTTTCCTTACAACATTGAAAGATGCCCACGTTTCTATGATTTGGGACTTGGGTGGCTGATAAGAACGGTCTCCCCGTGGAGTTGAGAGTTGTATACATTATAATTTATATATAATGGGGAAACAGTCCTGGGTGTAATACTAGAATGACAGAATAGCATTGAACTGTGCTATTTCTATTGTATATGCCATTTTGGTATGATAACCCGTACCATTTGCGTCGTTACTGGAAGCAATTCGTTCCTGAATCCACAAATTGATTGATTTTAGTTTGTTTCATATACAGTAGATCATAGACGAAAATGTGGAACAGAATGAAATGAAAAATATAGGGTCTGCATCGCTTCAGTCTGTCAATTGTCTTAGTTGAGCAGATAGTACAGTGATTGGAGTTTTCCAAATTTATCTGGAATTCCAGATTTTTGGCACGTTTGAACCCATACAAATACATGAAATGATACACAAATTTTTGAAATTTCTGATTTTTCCTGTCAGATCACTTCGAGTGGTAGTACCAAAGCAACCTCAGCTGATCCCCTGATCTGGATTATCTTGTTGGTACTTTTGTGGAATTATTCTGTTGATTCCATTTTGGATATTAATATTTAGGTGGGGATTTTTGTTTTATGCGCGTATAACATGTCACCAAAAGATAACTACAGGAAGAGACGATTATATACCTGCTGATTTGAAATTTTCAAACTTGAAATCGAGACTTCGCAACATTAATATAGTAGAGATGTGTAATAATTTTACGCGATTTCAAAGTGGAACATCCATGCTATCCAGCAATATGCATTGTGATAAAAATAGTTGAATGAAAAGTTCTCATTAACAAATACTAACATAAGACATTAAACCTTGACTTATCGTGAAATTCTCCAATTCATGCCCAAAGATCCCCGTAGAGTGGACTAGTGGACCGCTTCCAAAGATGATTGCGGGTTCTTTATTTCTAAATCACACGTACACGTACTTAATGCTGTCTAAGATTCAGCATGCGAAAGAGCTAGCTGCTTTACCCATAGAAGATGCTATATTTCCTTCGCCTTACTATTAACACAGTTTAGCCAACATTCATCAGTGTATCAAATCTGAGTGTAAACGTTTATCGCCGCTGACAATCGTTGTAACTGTACAATGCATTTTGGGGTATTCACTCGGGAATGTTGTATTATAAAACAGATTATTGGAATGGTGTTCATTGATGTGGCGTACTTATTTTCAATTCAACAGAGCCTTCAATTTCACTGATCCAGTCACTTCAATTCGAACAGCGCCTTCAATTTCACTGACCCAAAATCGCCATCATCGGTGTATCAATAACTGGTGCAAAACGCATGTCCCACGATGGTGATATAGTCTGTGGACAACATATACGTGTGGAATTTTAGATGGCGCCCATAGTTATAAGGGACGGGAGTTCAGTTCCATCAATGCGACGACTTTGATTTAATTTGATATAGGGCAACGATTTAACACTACGGATTTGAATGACATTAATCAGTATGTCCCTTGACTGTCTGCGTTAAGTTGTAGATGACATTGGCAGGGGAGTTCGAACCCTAAATTCAACAATGGGCCCTAATAATCTTAGAACTCAGGCTTTACCCGCAGTCCTAATCATTGCTAACTGCTGACAGATTCATTCCTCAGCTGACATGTTTAAGCCATCTAGCTTAACCATTTTATTATATCATCGAAACGAGGGTTAAGATCTGCTTTCTCGGACGCCGCGATTTCAAATCCCTCGTGGATAGTTGAATTTCTCTCTGCTGAACAATCTTGCCAGCTACCCACCTCAGATTGATAGCAATTTGAAAACAGACCCATGTGGCTTGTTTGCAGTACGAGTTTTCCGATATCAATCTCAAATTCTTGAACTCTGAGCGTTGAAGCCTGACCCGCCGTGAAGATGCGTTTTCCTCAATGCTTCAACGCGGAGGAATATATCTAAGTAGTTATAACTGGCATATTTTAAGCTTAAAACTTGCCAAAATATTAATATTGTTCAAATATGTGTAGTTTGATGCATATTTACAATATTTACACCACTTATAAATAGCGTTTCTAAAAACATTCCTCTATTTTGTGGCATAGGCAGACACGAAATTCAACATACCAGAATTTCACGAGCAATGTTTCCCTGTGGGTCACGAATCAGTTCACAGAGATTTGAGATTGATATAATGGAAAGCCCGGCCTGGAGGACATGCATATTAGTAATTAATAAGCGTTCTAATGTTTGGGTTTACATCCTGCTCTTCTGCATCTTTGACGGTATTAGAGATTTCATGGGGGTTTTTTCACAGACAGTTTATCTGGCACGTGTGGAAAATGGTAGCTGCTTGCGACACATATTCTGTGACTATCATAAATCCACATCTCAAATAATCAGAACAGTAATGCCATCATAGTTGGGTCTGGGTATTCTTTAATGGCCGGCGGCTTGTAATTCGTCCAATATTGCGTTAATATACGCAGCTTTGGCTCAGCTTCAGTGAATGTAACGTTAACGTTCTTAACTGAGCTAGTCTCTTTTCTCTGTTTTTCGCAGCTTCTCATAGTTTCCATATCAACATATACAATATAAGCGCACCCGAGATAACAAGGATCAGTTTGAAAATCCTCCGTATTCTATCCTGAATGTGGTGTGCCGAGAAAGGTTTTTCTGTGGAGTCATAGGGATGCCATTTAGTCGCAATACGTTGCAAAATTTCCCCACTTCTTACATGTCTCATCAATTTGTTATTTGTATAAGGTAGGATTATGCTGTTTGATAGTTAATCCCCGAGGTCGGCCCTCTGTGCATCCCATTTGACAAATATATGTAGGTTTATTGTCTTGGTGAAAATTTTACAGCATGACGTCGGGCATTACACGTTGGGTTTTCTGGGTATTCTTCGTTTTACCGTTTTCACCTCATGCTGACGCGTTTAATTTAGCAGACCCTCGCGATGCTCATCCACTATCATCAGATGAGTTAGTTATTTGAGCTGATCTTTCATCAGAACTCCACAGATAGCGTATCTAATTCCGCTTAAGCCGGTGCTAGGGGCCATGATGTTACATCATAGTTTAAAGATGAACAGCTACAATAAATGTGCGGCTGAGATACCAAGGCTATGTCTCAGAATCCTCCGCATTTTACTTCGAATGTGAGGTGCCGGGGAGGCTTTCGTGTTAAGTCTTGTCGCTTTTTAGTCGCCAGACGTCGTCAAATGTTCCCACCTCTTTCATTTTTCACCAATCGGCATGTTTTGGTATGTCCCATTTTATAAATCGGCCATTAGGATATGTTCTCTGCAGGGCACATTTTTCAAAGCCTAGTGACTGCGATAATTAATTATTTAAATGAAGATGTATTGATTATACATAATCAGCATTTCCATCATACGGTATATACAGGGTAGCTTTAACATGAAATATTAGAGCAGAAATATGCAAGGACAGCACGTGTCAATTCGAGTCTATTTGAGCCCCATTCTCAGACAGATACTAGGAGAAAGATCGGCGAGACCGAAGATGACCTACTGAAGAAGCTGACATTCAGACCGCATCAAATGTCGAGATATTGATGACTGGCCAGCTGCAGATAACCTTTCAGCCGTTCACAATTAATATCACTGACTGGCGACTAACACCACATCATCGATTGGAAGATTCATCATTTTAGCTGCTTAATAGCGAATTAACATTTCAGGGGTAGTGACTGCGGCATACAGTGGTGATTTTCGATACGTAATACACAGTAATGACATTTACAGATGTTCCCACACAAATGGAAAGATGGCAAAGCGTTTTTAAGCAACGGCTTCATGGTTATACAACTACTGACCGGAAAGCTGTCCCCATGGACACCATAACTTACATTCCCGTATTACTGTAGAATTGCACACATCTGATGATAATTTGCTTGTTATCAGGCTACGTCGGCTATAGATAGCGAAGTCCTATGTAATGCGGATATTTTTTATTTGACGGACCTGACTCTTTTAATGTACCGTCTCCTTCTCCTCCTCCCGACTTGCGTTAGTTAGTTTTTTAACTTTTCTACAAATAAAGCAATTTCTCTCAAATTTCGTTAGGATAACTATGGGGTCATGCAGGTATGGCATAAAAAGATTGAGGTAAGTAGGTCAAAACACAGACAAAAATAATTTCACGGATTTTTGCTTGAATGAGTGAAATTTTCTCAAACGAAAAATCACAGTTTTGTCCTCTATAGAAGAAGAAATTCAAGCACCTGACAAATAAGTCTTTCACATACAAAGGAATAGTACTGAGAAGTCTTTGGCTGTTCTTAGCAATTTTAAACTCTACTTGTTTTTTTGTAAATTTGCAGAAATGTTTATTTTTCTTATTCAAGAAAATTCTTAAATAAGTAAAAAGTGGGTCCCATACAAGAAATTATTTTTTATGAAATTAAGAAAATGTAAGAATATATAAGAAAATGTAAGAAATAGTTTCTTGTGGGAGACCCACTTTTTACTTATTTAAGACTTTTCTTAAATAAGAAAAATAAACATTTCTGCATATTTATAAAAAAAACACACGCAGAGTTTAAAATTGCTAAGAACAGCCAAAGAGTTCTCAAAACTATTCCTTTTTATGTGAAAAGACTTATTTGTCAGGTGCTGGAATTTCTTATTCTATAGAGGACAAAACTGTGAAAGTTAAGAAAATTTCACTCATTCAAGCAAAAATTCAAGAAATTAACAGTGACGTCAGGGTCACTGTGGCGTAAAACCAGGAAATCTTGGAAATTCAATTTTTGTTTGAGTGGATTAGTGAGAGCCAACATGCCAGGTAGTGAAATTATGAAAGGCCAAATAATAGAAAGCTAAATGCCTCGGAGCTTCATCCCAACCGCAGATTACTCAGCACTTAGTTCGTTTGAAATTGTTGTATTGTCTTATGGACAATGAGAGTTTGGAACAACACTTTGTGAGGTTTTTCCATTCGAAGGATGTGGATTGTGTTCAAACGTAACCCTACCTGGCCTGGGCTTGTTGACCGCCCTCAATATTTTTCATGACTAAAATACGGGGGGTGAAACATAACACACTTTACTCTTGGGTCAAGCTCTACAAGAAAATGTAAAAAATGGCCACTTGGATGATGTCACAGTGACATTTTTAAAAGGCATTTTTTTGTCGAATTTTCGGTCAGAATTTTCGATTTTCTATTTATCAGTTTTCTTTGCAAAAACTGCATGATAAATTAATAAATAATACTATGACGTGGGATAAAAAAAAATCCTCACTTTTCCTATCAGAAAGCAGGAATAGGACATCACTTTCCTGGTACTCCACATGGCCATCATTCTGCATTTACTCATTTTCCTCTGCTCGGGAATTATGTAAATAGGCTTAAAATGACCCCAATATGATCGACTAGATAGTCGCGCACTGTCAGCGCTCAATGTTTTGTCGTTCCGCAGATAGGGAAGAAAAACTCTATCACATAACTGTTAGGTGTAAAGGAATTCGTTACATTTCACATGCAAAACAAAGTTGACGGTAAAGCCTTACATTACAACGCATATAAGGGAAGAGATGCCGACATACTGACAGAGCCACATGACTTCACAGTATAGTCTTCTGGTTAACCTATTCTAAAGCACATACCATGAATCTAACGATTCGTGGTATGTGTTGTATCTTAGGTACGCTTTTATTGTACCTGTTCATGTGGCAACTTGGATGACATGACCACACGGCCCCTAGCACCGGCACAAGCGGTATTAGATACAAATCTAGAGAGCTACGATGGAAATGCTCTGACAACTCGTATATTGGTAATTGATGAGCTGTGTCGTTGCGACAACTCGTACACTGGGGATTGGTGAGCTGTATCGTCGTCAGATTAAACTGGCGGCATTTAACACAAAAGACTAGTCTGCAAAGCCCGATGTCGACCCAGCATCAACTTCCCACAATGCCAGCATATATCAAAGACCAAAAGGTCTATACAGGGGGCGGGCCTCGGGGACGAAACGTCCACCAGTATAATCTCGCCATATCTCACCGATTCCTAAATAAGTCTCATATTAGAGTGCTACTAGGAAAAGAGTATATCCCAAAGAGATCGAGGTCGTATTGAGTTCAAATGGAAGGTCAAAGTCAACGGCTACTGGGGATAAACAAATGAGGAAACCATTGAAAATTTCATTTATGCGAGTTGATGTGTTAATGAGAAGCAGTGTGTTAGGTACGACTATTGAGATAAAAGGGTTAATGATCAAGGTCACTGGCCACAGTCTTAACTGTCGATTTCGTTAATCGTCTAATATGTTGGACTACTCTTTACACCAAAGTCTTCCCCACACCTACACTATCGGCATTGACATTCTGTCGATGTGATGGCTAAGAATGACTTGAGGGTGTTCCTGAGTCTTTCGTCTCATATCACTTTCTTCAGGAATAAGTATCCGCCCTTAGTTACAAATGTGAAGAAGAATGTCCTAGTTAATAGCTAATATGATGCAGACACGTTTAGCCACCGGACATTCTTAGCCTTCAATACGACAATCTTCAACCGGGCTGCTGAGGGAAATATTATCACACTGCTGGGTTTGTTCTATTTTCCTTCTGTGCGAAGAAAAGATTGAAGATTTGGAAACGAAAGTTCATGAATCGTCAAACTGATCGATATCCATTAGCCAAGAACTTTCCGATCGGTATATTAACCGTCTCCGATGAGCCGATTAGTACCGAAGCTCTTTGATAAGGGCGAACGTTCCATTTATCAATATTTAATACCATCGATCTCATCTGAATCCATGATTGCGAATTATTTCTATGTTGCAATACTAATTTTTGTAAATAACGAAATCTACACAGACGACGGCGTTAACATCAGGAAGAGAGTATTGTGCCGACTTTATGTATATCTCTTTCCTAATGACGGAATGAAGATGAAGTAATATTGAGGAGAAATCCAGACTTCTTTTCAGATAGATATGACGATACGGTCGTAAGAGCAAGAAAATACATTTTCAGTCCTCACGATATATGTACGCGTGTTCCTCAGAAAGGTGCAACCCAATCGTCATATAATAACAGAATGCTTACTTTCCTAGTTTATTATCATACTGGCAAATTCGTGTGCATAAGAAGTGACCATGTACGCGGAAATTCTTTTATGGACGGCTGAATATTGAATGTCGGATCTGACGCTTGCTATGGTGGTATGAGCACCATATGTTGAGTTATTGATCTTTATCGAAGATGAGTATACTGTATTGACTCAAGGGCGATGTCATGTCTTATTATTCCACTAGCATTTGTAACGGCCAGCAGCATGTAAGAAACAATGTAAAAAAGGAGCTGGCTCGCCATGGGTGATAAATCTACCACCGACAGTTAAATCCATTGCCATGGCAAGTCGACCTTCCCTAATTACGCCACGAACAACTACACAGTTGGAAGTCTAATCTATCTGCCACGCCGGTCCATCATGTGCCATTTAAGTAGCCCGAACCACTGGATTGTTCCAATTCCTGTATAACAGGACGATATTGATATGAAAATAGCTCTGACGGCGCCTTTCGGAAATGTAACAGCACCGTATCTACATTAATTGGTTCATGTGCAGTAAATCTCTCCCCTAATAAAGCTAATAATGATGGCTGTACTTGTCCCTGTTCTATATCATATCTAGTGACTGGAATTTATCGCAGTCTTGATTGACGGACTTTCTAACTTGGAGCGACATGCAACAGGTGGGAAAAATTGACGTCTGGCAACTAAAAAGCAACCATATGACTTACAAGAAAGCTTCCCTCGGCACCTCACAATCAGACTCGAGAATCAGGTGGATAACCTCAGTATCTCAGACGCGCTTTTATTGTAGATTGTCATGTGAAGACTATGAAGTATTCACACGGCCCCTAGCACCGGCTTAGGCGGAATTAGATAGGCGAGATTGGAAGCTGTGAAGACAGATCAGCTAAAACAAATAACTCATCTGAATGATAGATTAACTGAAGCTCTAATTAAGATTCCGCGGAAGGAAAATATTCTAAAGCTTCTCGTATCAAATAATATGCATAAATGCTGTCGCAATGGGCCTATGACCCTCAAAACAACTCCTTCGGCGAGTCATGCTTGGATTTATACTCACGGGAGAGATGGTAAAACATGTAAGGGATGAGGAACATTGACGACGTCTGACGAAAAATATAGAGAGAGAATTAAGATTCAAAGTCGCGTTCAGCAATATTTCAGCTATATAGCCACGATCAAACAACATTCAAAGTATTCAAGTTAATAACTTAGTAATCCAACACATTAAAACATAAACACATTAAAAGTTACGCAACAACCGATTTCTATCAAATAATCTAAGACACAGTCCTCCCTCACCCGACCAAAAAGATCTTAGAGAGTAGTCGCTCGATAAAAAGAATCTCGTACAATATTAAAATCTATAAAGTTGATAAGAATATGTTTCACTCTGAGATCTTCGTGGCATGGAACACACCTTGGGACTGGCTCTTGTTTTAGTAAATTTTCGTCTTGACGAATAAAGAGCAACCATATGACTCCACAGTAAAGTACATACAAACCTGTTTTGCCTGATGATCAATCATCATGCGTTCTGTATCAGTCAGGATTGGGAGTAATGCAAATATTCAGCTATGCAGCAGCTTTGGTATAACCAGTTGCTCCGTCACATAAGAGTATCTAGCCACATGTGTGGTTGAAAAGTCAGTCTCAATTACAATTTATTCTGTGATTTATGAACTGCTGTCTCAATGTTTTGAAACTTTGACTTCTTCATCGTGTAAGTTTTCATAAGTATCCAATGTCGGGATTACATGGAAGACTGCTGCATGCCATGTGGGTTATCTTGAATTTCTGCCTGTTTGACTCGAGTGTGTCTGGTTAAACACTGCTGGAGATAATCAGTTGGAGCATAACGCACAGTTGAGATGACCCTACACATTTTAGTTAGTTTTGTGGAAACGTCTCGATGCCATGTGGTTTGGTTAGGTGTCTGTTAACAAACTGTGGTTTCTTATATCTTTTCTTATATCTGTTGATCGACATGGGCCAGAAACAACACAGGCTAACAAGTAATCGTAAAACATGCAATGGTCACCAGAGCATAGATGGGCGAAGTGTGACAGGACGCCAAATGATCACATAGGCTAATATTCTGACTGCATCGTACTCAATCCCCAACGGAGAGAGAGAGAATTAAGGTTTAATATCGCGTTCAGCAATATTTCAGCTATATATCGACGATCAAACAAAATTCCAAGTAGGCCTACTCAAGCCAATAACTTAGTAATCCAACGCATCAAAACATACACACATTAAAACTTATGTAACAACCCGATTTCTCTCAAATAACCCAAGATGCAAACCTCCCTCACCCGACCAAAAAGATCTTCCAAAGCAGTCGCTCGATAAAAAGCATCTCTTACAATCTTAAAACCTATGCATTCGATAAGAATGTTTCACCGTGAGATCTTCATGGCATGGAATACACCTTGGGACTGGCTCTTTTTTTAGTAAATGAATCGTGTATGGCCGATTCTACATCGCCTGATCATGGTCTGGTCGAAACGTTTCTTGCTGTTCAGATGAGTATAGCCTACAGTTATTTTGAACTCACGAAGTTTGTTATTATTCACAGCATCAAAGGACCTCCGAGTCTCAGATGTTATTGTGTCTCTCTAATCATTCATGCTCTTAATGTGGTTGTTCATGTCGACACCCTGTCGATCATAATAATATAATACAGAAGGAGGGAGACTCCGAAAATATCAGCTATAAATTATTCAATATTTTTTCTCGTGGACAGATTGTGAATAGGAATACGTCGACAAACATTTTTACTTTTGAAATAGAAATGGTAAGCGCAATATGGATGTCGTGCAATGAATTATACTTGAGTTCAATAATTGGTTTATATGTTCGAAATGAGCCATGTTGATACAACAATGTTTTCATACAGGATTTTTGTGAACTCAAAGCCAAAGGATTTACGATCAAAATGACAGTCATACAATGCAGTCTGAAATCACTCGCACTCCGTGGGCACGAGTAAACACGACGTGAACTGATGCCCGTTGATAGTACATCCACGGACACATTCAAAATTACAGCATTATTGAATCCGTCACCCTGTAGTGTTTACTTTACCTCCAAGAGCATGTTGAGGTCGAGGTAAGATAAAACGCATTATTGTTCGCCGTGTGTCTCCGAGTAAGCGCACTCTTGACTTTTCCGTTCGATTTCTTGCCTAAACTGTGCTGACTTGCTCAGTGCCAATCGTCTCGACGTATTGACTGCTTTAACCCAATATTCTCAGCGTGGAGTTGCTTTAGAGCAAAAGTGCTGGTCTTACGTAATATTAGAACAATAACTGAATTTAACCATCGCTCGATCTTGTCCTGATCGTTCAGACTGGTGGACTGTTCTGGAGGGATGTATGAGATCCCAGTCCAAATAATGGGCGTCGCCTGGACGTGACGGATGTAAACAACCATCTCTCATATTTTGTATTCCTATGTTGGACAGCAACAAAATAATAATCATAGGAAAGCAGTTCTCAATATCACGTCAGATATCTGTATCTCTAAACAGGTTAATTTTGGTAACTCATCGCACAAGAAGCGTAAGATTCGACATTTAATAGCCAGCTGGCATCCATACTCTGCGCCAAACAGGTATGAGATACAAAAGTATATAAACGCAAGAGGGTAGATTGGTTAAGGCAGCCCTATAGATGATGAGGTTGATCCTGTTGGAATCCTATATAGCAATTTCAGACCCTCTATCTGTACTTATGTGAGAGGGCTGTTTCAATCCTTATGGGATGCTGTGAATAATAACGAACTTAATGAGTTAAAAAACTGTAGGCTATATTCATCTGAACAGCCAGAAACGTTTCGATCAAGCCATGATCAGGCGATGTAGAATCGGCCATACACGATTAACTCACGCACATCTACCATAAAAACAGTCAAACGAAGAAACGAAGATCTCACAGTGAAACATATTCTTATCGGCTGTGTAGATTTTAAGATTGTAAGAGATTCTTTTTATCCAGCGACTACTTTGAAAGATCTGTTTAGTCCGGTGAGGGAGGACGTGCCTTGGGTTATTTGAGAGAAATAGGTTTGTTGGAGAAGTTTTATGTGTCTATGTTTTAATGTGTTTGATTACTAAGTTATAAACTTGAATACTTAGAATTTTGTTTGATCGTCGCTATATAGCTGAAATATTGCTGAACTCAACGTTAAAGCTTAATTCTCTCTCTCTCTCTCTCACTCTCTGTAATGTCAATGTTGGTCATTCATTATGACTGCAGTCCTTACTACAAATCACGACTATAGCATTCTTGTTAAATACATCACGCGACCAAGACCGAAATATTTTTGTCCTCCATATGGACGCCCGGCTAGTCGCCATCTTATTATTAATACAAAATATGTATACAAAATAACTATTTCTTCATATATAATCTCCTCGTCACCCAATCTCAAGAACGACTATGGTTAGGTTCACCAAATGTACCCAACAGATATACCGATTAGAAACCTAACGAATACGAATAACACTGTTCAATGGTCTTATGTGGTCCTTACAATCTATGGTGGAGATTTTGTTTGGAGATGATGGAGATGTTGAGAGACAAACTACAGACGAAATCATAGGCGGATCAGGGGACAAAATGCGGTGAGCCGCAGAAATGACTAAATGGTTGCATAACTCGATTACACCTGCCTCTCATTATAATTAATTTACATTGCATTTTCCTTAAATCTGTTGTTGTTGGAAGCCTGAAACGCTTTTAGTGACGACTTACTTTTCTGAGGTGATGGTCTACACAGGTAATTTTTCACAGACATGTACAATACTGAACGGTACTGCACGACAAGGCCCACCATACATGTAAGTACTGAGCTGTGACTGAGAAGTTCTTGTGTGGTAATCACAGCTCAGAACTGCACTGCACTCAACTGAGCAGTACGTGCCAGTTAGCAACAAATTAGCCTGGTTCCAAGAGGTAACTGATCAGTACTGCACAGTAACAGGTTGGTCACTGTTCAGCTACAATGCAGTACTATTCAGTCCGATTTCTTGTTGTACTGTACGGTATCCAATCAGTACTGACCAGTTACTGAGTGGTACTGTGTGGATACGGGTCACTACCGAATGGTACTGTACTGAGGTGTACCGATCCGGACCCTTTCTTGCGGTTACCATTCAGTTACCACATGGTACCAACATGTGGAAATTTGGCTGTGTATACTTGACTTGAATTTATTAATAGTTGTGGCTCTGATGGCCCTTTCCACAGGCTATTCCAGATGCTCACAGCTCGGCGAAGAAATGTTTATGTTTGTCCAGTCTAGATATGTCTTTATACAGCTTTAGTCTGTGACCTTTGTTGCCTATGTAGACATTATGTAGAATACTGTCGAATACACACTTGTATAATGGGAGAACGTAAACGTAAAAGTAACAGTGTGACATAAATTCGAGAGCTGAATTCGAACTTCGGGCTCAATTCGTGACATTTCGTTTAGACCACCAATGCTTATGTCGCGGAACAGACGCGGACAACACGGTTTTCGGGCCCGATGACGTCGAGCCTGTCTGACGTACCTACTTGCGAGACTGCCTGGTATTTTAAAATGAGGTTACTGCCTTGAAACAAATAGCCAAAGGGTCAATCACCGCGGACATCACAACTTTCTGCGTCAGGGTTAGAACAGTGGCTTAAAGCCTTGGGATCAATGAGAAATATCACCAATCCAGTCTGTTGTCAAGAATGTGTATTAGCTAGGAAAAAGGACATTCATAAAGCAACGCGGACACCACACGAGAGCGTATTTCTTTGGCTCGTTCAAATAACCCTCGACAATGCTACCGTTCAATACTGGACCTCTTAATTTCCTAATTGCCATCGATCCGAGTGATTCATTTGCTAATAAAGGGTATTTCCATCAATTTCTCCAGAGTTTTGCAGTCCTTTTCAGAGAGTTACATTGTTATTTTACAAGTAGAAAAATGCGGAAATGAATCGCCACGGCTTAACCGTCGTCTTTCATGATGATTTTATGGCTTTGTGGAATGGAGAAAGAACACTGGTAGGAAGTACGAAGAAGGGGATTTTTATCTAAGTACCTATTTCATACCAACATCAGTGACATTTTATCGCTATTTTATTTTTGAGGGTGTATAGAAAGATATTGATTTTAATCGTTCTTCAGCTTCTTGAAGTGCTCATTTAGATCTTCGGATCAATGCAATGCCCGTATCTAGGAGAGTACGTTCTTATTCATTCTGCGTTTCTAGCTGTGGTTTTATTTCATGAGTAGGGATGTCTTATTGGATCTCAGCAGAAAACAGTCAATTTCATCACACTTGAAGCCTTTATAGCTTTCCACGTTGGAAATATTGTGTTTAACAACAGCTGTGCGACGATCAAAATATATCCCGGGTAACCTGGACCATATTGTAGTTCACGATAAAGCACGATCATTCAATTATCTCGTGTCTGCTCTTAGGACATTATCAGGCCATATTAAACGGAGAAAGTTTCAGAAGGAATCTCAAGCTGAACGATATAGTATGGTACAAGTATAATCAGGAGCTCGAGTTTCATGGTTGAATACTATTTCAATAGCAAAAACCCACACGTCCGACATCGGCAGGGACAGATCTGAAGTGCAAAATGCCCTCCACACATCTGTAGGGCGTCCGTCCGTCCGTCCATCCATCCATCCATCCAACATCATCAATGTTAATGTGTTACGGTGGACGATTGTCTGATCTGACCTTTTTTCTGTTTCGCTTTACTGGCACAGTGCAACCTACTTAATAGCATACTGCTTAAATTGAAAATTCTGCTTGATCGAGTGGGTTGTGAAATGACAAATCCAGGATTTACCCCATACCTAGATTTGGTTAAAGGGGTTGTCTGGATAAATGTATAAAATATTCCAGGGTTAAGGTTATGCAATTAAGCGGTTATCTGATTAGGCGGTTTCCAATGAAACGATTACAGGTCTTCGATCGCAGAATTACTCTTTTAAACGTCAACAAATAGCGTCTGACCTCACTGTTGTTAACTTGGACTCGAATGGGTATTTGGTGAAAATTTCCGGTCTATTTGTACTGGTCAGTTTCAGTGGGAGTGCCATTATAAGAGGTGGTCAGCTAAGTGTATTTACCTACCTAGCACAGTTGATGTTCCCACGAAGACTAGGCAAACGCGATTCTTGATCGATTGAAGCCTTTGTCAAACTTACCTCACAGGGGATTGGCCAAGTCGATTTTATACGATAGGGATTCTCATTGCATTATGTTAATCCTATCAGGCCTGGTGGGGGGCTGGGCGCTCACTAACTGAATCTCTCTCTTATACGTGATATTAGAATTAGCCTATGCTAATCGTCATAACTTTTCGCTTGAATAGACCCCAAGGAAAATAAATAATTATACTTGGCGATATCAAGCGCAGTTAAGCACGCGCGTCTCACTCGGTTACCTCATCTGGCATGGTATTGGTTGCAATCTCCCCAACCTCCCTATTTTTCGAGGCAAATGCTTTCATATCGGTACTTATAAGAAAAAGAATAGAAGCGCCTTCAAAAATACCCTGGCTATATCTTAGGCTATGTTTATGTATACTATGATTATTTGGTTATCGGGTGCTAATGCTTTTTTATGAAATATGGAATAGGTCTTTAGAATATGGATACGAAGATTGTTTAATGGGCGCCTGAATAATGAATCACGGACCCGACGCTTGTAATTGATCCATTTCAGTCTAGCATTCTAGCCGGGTGGTATTAAGCATCAAACGTAGAAATGTGGGAATTCTATGATTCTCGTTCAATTCTTCGCTTTGTCCTTGCCACCAAAGCGCCTAACATAGTTTTTTTACAGGGAACAACCAATAACATTTTCCTTAAATATTTTTGTTTTCAATAATCTCTCCGTGGAAAACGAAAATATGCCCCAGGCCAGACATATTGTTAAACCCTATGCAGATAATCTGTTTAGCCCCCATCACAGCAAACTTGCAATATCAGAATACCTGATTTTTGTGATATCAACCCTACGCTTTCATCAATCACTTCGACCAATTTCGGTCTTTGTTTTTGCTGTTCAAAGAGACCACTGGCGTGAGACGCTGTCAGTTTGCGATATGTTTTTTTGTTTGGTGTAATTTAGTTTCTGATGAATTTTCCTTCCGAAATTCGAACACGAACTAAAACTGTCCTGCCATAGTAATATTTTATCATTCTGAGTACGAGTATCATACTGTCATAGAAGAAGAATGCGTGCGTGTGGATATACCTGAAATTAATTGTCAACAACGTCCCCTTTAATACAGAGCCGTCCTTGCCATACAGAGCACAAAATATTATAAAGATAACTTATTTTTTCGGGAATAATAATTTTCATCAAAACTGACAAGTTTTTAAGCTGAATTACCATGGACAATGTTTATTCCAAGAAGCACGTAGCTTCAAGAATCTCGTAACTTTAAGAGAAGCTGAAGTATGGTTTTGTGAATACCACTTAGTTTGCTCGTTACAGCTAGTCTCGTAAATATTCTGCAAAGTTCTCGAAAGGACTAAGGGGCCGTTAACATACGTGGATTTTGTGAATAAGGTCCCTGGTATGTATAACAATGATAATCGATATGGTACGTTTGAAGGAAATGTGTCAGTGGGCAGAGAGGTTTAGATATCTGCATAATATCTACTGGCAGCAACTTTTAGTGATGGCGAGGAAGTACTGATCTCAAGGAACAAGCTGTTAATAATCAAACGGCCAATGAGTAAAGTAGGGCCAATGACTTCGACTTCCAGGATTCATATTACACTATCAAAATATTTTGTGCTAAAATTTTAGAAGGTGGTGTAATTTTAAGATCGTCGTTGTTCGTGGATACTTTGCCAAAAATGCACGTGAGGTAAAATAGCAACAACAGCATGCATCAGTATCAACTACCGACACTCCACGTGTTAACAGATGCTGACAGAAAAACTCGTAAACAGAATATAACTCAATTATTATGCAGAGATATATTAGCCTTAACACCAGCCAAGAGCCGCACTATGTCTGTATTGCCAGATTGACATGGCTTATGTCACAAACTAAAGCTGACAAGGAACAGCTATGTGCCTGGTGACGTGATAACATTAGTTGACCGAATTCGTGAATTATGGCATGTTCAAATAATATCACCGCCTGACCAGGTGGCAAAAATGTCAAACAAAGCGGACATTGCAAAGTTAGTCCCGGTGGTTTGTATGATTTTTCATGGATCTACCCTGGGTTCGAGTTGCACTCATTGGCAGATACACGACAATAGTACTCGTGCCACAGTGGACGAGAGTATGTGACTGGTTGAATGTCCTTCAATTTCTGTCCACAATCCAATGAAAATGCGGGATTTTGAGAGGAATGTCAACGAACCAACCACGGGTTTATCTAGACTGGAATATATCTCTTGAGTCACTGGAGTTTTCATAAAGAAAACCATAGTTGTCGAAATTGACAACTATTTCATATCAATTTCCGGAAATTATAATTTGTGAAGCTATGCTTGACGATATCGTATATATAAACCTACATGGTGGAAAACACGGCTCTGTTGCCGCTCTTCTTCCCACCAACAATATTTCTGGTGCACGGAGGGAGATGGAGGATATATTCTGTTGCATCAAACCGTGATCGATTGTGGTGAAGGGATACCCATAACATATGTACTGTGTCTTGATGAACAGCTAGCAAGAATATTCTATAGAGTTAAGTGGAAATATATGTATTTTCAAGAGTAGCGAAAGCTATTGGTCAAGTTGGAAGACCGATGTTTTTTCATATTGTATAATTTATTGCTAATTCCTTATTCTGGATATATAGTGACAATAAAGTAACTGGAATTTTGTACGAGGTTTGGACTACAGCTACACTGAAACATCTTAAATGCGCCACTTTCAATGTCGGGAGAAGCGCGATCACTTGGAGACGAACGCGTATGTCACTGTCTTTCCCTGACTTCCGTCGCCTTCCCACAGAGAGTTTTTAATTCTGAACAAACCTGGCATTCAACGTCATTTTCGTTCCTAACCCCATCCCAGTTGATGGCGATTAAGTATGTGGTTGTGTCATAATGTAAATCGGGCTAAAGGATTGTACTATTCCTGTAAAAACGCACAATGTTGACATGCCCATAGCTCTAACTGTGCTGTTGTTCGTCGACCCAAGAACATGTTGAAAAACTTGGTTTACGTGTATTGAGTCCCCTTAATATAGTCATTGGCTGGGTGGCTGACTGGTCGATATCATATAGTGATTAGACATTATTATTTTCAGTACGCACTGCACTCCTGTTTGGTGGGCCTCGAGGAAGTTGTATTAACAACCTACTACATCTCCAATTCAGTGTCCGCTGAAGGCCAAGTGTTGATATATCAATAAGTTAACCACCGTGCGGAAATAGTCATAGCCTCTCAGACCCATGTGCGATTTAGCATTTCATTCGGAATTTGTATCTTGGCCAAATATAATGATGGGTCGCATTCAAGTCAGAATTACAACGCATATAAGGGAAGTGGGAAGAGGTGCCGACAAGTGGGAAGATCTGTGTATGATATGCAACGTCTTCTCGTTATACATGTAATATGCATAAGGTCTATATGCGAACCACTGCGAACAATGTCATTGTTAAAAGGGCTACGTTCGAATTTATATTCACAAGAGGCTATGTGCACTGAAGTAATGAGATGTAAACTCGTTTTAGGTGAGCGATCGAAAGGCTTGATGAGCAATGCAGATATGCATTCTATACTACCTGGTTCCCTCATGCAGCTGTTCGGCGAGAAAGAGTAACTGTAGCTAGCCACATGCGCTGTTGAGAAGTCTAACTCAATCATAATTTAGCCGTGCTACATGAACTGTTGTCCAAATATTTTGACAAGTAGACTTCTGTATCTTGTAGGTTTACAAAAGTATCTAATGTCGGTCTTTCTTAAACAACTGGTGAGGTTTTCATGACTTGTCTAAAGCCTCCCTGCTTGAGTCGAGTGCGTCAACTTGAGTTACCGCGGGGAATTATCCTTTGGTGCATAACACACAGTGGTGTGTCTCTGCAACTTATTACGAAGTATTTTCGAGGATAATTCCTAGTGCCCCGAGTGTAACGTTCTGTTTTCACTTGTCTTGCTCTAGCGTATTTATTGACCATAAGATGTGTGAGAGTAATGCTAAAACTTGCAATGGTGGCGGGAGCATAGAACGGAGTACTATGATATCAAGTGAAATATCCCCAGAGGCTGGCAGTTCGACATTGGACATTGGTTGAGAAAAGACATTCCCCCAACGTTTGCAAATAATGATCAAATCAAAAATAAAATCAAAAATAAAATTGATAATTCAAACTAAAAGAAATGATCAGTGGACTGATCAGTGCCCAGGATAATAGGAACTGTGAGCAC
>JAVTVY010023696.1:0-86564 GCA_036873755.1 Hanleya hanleyi
CTACAGGTGGCGCCACCTAGGGTCAAAACTTTCTCATTGGTCTGTAACATTTGGTTTTCCGGAGTATAACTTGACAACCACTACTTGGATTCCTCTCAAATTTGGTATGCAGCTACCATACCATGAGACCTCACTTGGGATTGCGTTTGGCGCATGTGAGTCTACAGGTGGCGCCCTCCGTCCGTCCGTACCAACGTCCGTCCGTCCGTAACATTTGGTTTCCGGAGGATAACTTGAGAACCGCTACTTGGATTCCTCTCAAATTTGGTATGCAGCTACCATACCATGAGACCTCTCTTGGGATTGTGTTTGGCGCATGTGCGTCTACAGGTGGCGCCACCTAGGGTCAAATTTTTCTCGTCGGCAGTCGCGATCGAGCGAGGTCTCATTGTCAACTAATTACATACCGTGCCGCCACCAAACGCAATCTAAGTGAACTTACCTGTAAACAACTATAACATGTATAGTTATATTCTGCTACAAACATTCGTTAATTTCTATTAAATGTGCATTCGGGGGGTATCTTGTAAGCATGCTTACTGATCATTTCCACCACCACCCGATGCAATCTCATTCAACTTACTCGTGAAATGTTAACCACCAACATGTATCTATGCCTTACGGGGGGTATCTTGTAAGCAGCCTTACTGATCATTTTCAACAAATGTGTGCATCCCTCAGACTATGCTCTAGTTTGTGTCAGCCAATATGAAGGACAGTCCAAAGCTGTGTGGAGTTATCCAAGACAGAACTATGTGTCACACCCCTAATTTGAAAAGCTAATACATCTAAACCCAACTGAACTGCCTATTGTGGTCCATTCATTCACAGCCTGTTCTGATTGTGCCTGGTTCTAAAAGAGGCTGCATAATTAATTGCCAATTGACACATATCTGTGATTTGATCCACATGTCAGGTACACAAATTATCTAGACTAAGACAATTACTGATAAAAGTCAAAAAGATATTTAAAAATATTTGTTGTAGCACATACTCTACAGAATTTGCTTAACTTAAACTGCTTTTCAATATTGTGTATTTAATATTTATGTGGGATTCTCCATGGCACCGGGAACAATTTGATGTATGACATTTACTATATTCATGCAGAATACACCAAAGAATAGACTCATTCCTATTACACAACTTTCAAAACGTTTCCTCTACATCACTCCCTTTAGTGAGGTGGCTTAGGGCCATATTTTGGGAGGATCGTGACACGCTGGACCAAAGCACCAAACTTGGCACATCCATCACTTGAGACATATAGAACAATCAGAAGGGGTGCCCGTTGCTCTGGGCTCTGTGATGCCCTCTGGTCCCCAAAAGGGCATCTGAGGGGCAATATTGCTATTCAAAGAATAGTTAGCCTCCCAACAGCTTCGTTATTTTTATTATCCTTAAGGCTGGGAAGCTGAAACTTGCCACACCGTATCACTGGTTCAAGCCCTACCAGAAAATGTCGAAAAATCCAAGATGGCAGCCATGATGACAACATTTTCCAAGAATAAGCCATTTTCCTGACGATTTTTCAGTCATATTTTTCGATTTTTTTTTATTTATGCAATTTCTCCGCAAAAACTGCATGATAAATTAGTAAATATTAATGTGATGTGAAATAAAATAGTTTTTGTCCACTTTTCATCAAGGAAAAGCAGAAATTTTGAAGAAATATGACAAAAAACTCAATTTTCTGGTACCCCACGTGGCCGCCATCTTGCATTTACCCATGATCCTCTGCTCGGGGGGTCATGTAAATAGGCTCAAAAGGATCCCAGTATGATAAACGATAAAGTCCCGGAGTTTCAGTTCTCCAGTTTTTGTCGTTCCGGAGATAGGGCAGAATATTTGGTGGGGGTCGGGGGCAGGGGCAGGCCAGGTAGGTTTAATATGAAGGAATACGAGGAAAACAGAACTTTCCAGTTACACCCTAATATCATCCATTTTCAATTTCCTAATGATGCTCTGCTCCGAGTATTATGCTACAGGCTCAAAATAACTTCAATATCATAAGCTATAACTGCGCTAAGTTACAGCTCTCAACGTTTATTCATTTTGGATCACCAGGGACAAATTATCTTAGAATGAAGTGGGGTGGCTGAAACCACCTAAACCAATTAGGTTTACATAATCGCCTGTGTAAAAGGAAACAATCGCCCCTATTTTCATGTAAAACTTGAGGATTCAGCTTTCCATCTCGTAAAATGGGGGAAAAAAGCTGGACATGCTCAAGGCTGGCCAGGTTAGTTTTTCTGGGTTATTCTTGCATTTACCAGGTTTACCCCATGTTGAAGCGTTTACTCCATCAGACGTCCTCAATGCTTACCCATTAACATTCGATGAGTTATTTGTTTGATCTGATCTGTCATCACAGCACCCGAGCTAGCGTATCTAATTCCGCCGTGTGGATATTTCATAATCTCCACATGAACCGCTACAATAAATGCGCGGTTGAGATACTAAGGCTACGTCCGAGAATCCACCGTATTCTCGGGACTGCATGTTTGGTGCTGAGGGAAGCTTTCCTGTTGAGTTATGGGGTTGCTTTTTAGTCGCCAGACGTCGTCAATTTCTCCCACCTCTTGCGTATCGCTCCAATTTCAATCTTTCTACTTTCAAGTTTGAGAGATGAATAGCTGATTTTTTTCTGGAAGGCCGTGAAATTACGTCGGGATAGCTAAAAGAGCTATATGGTCAGAGAAGGGACTCTAAAACCAAGAAAAAATCAAAAGGGCAGTTATCAAGCAATGGGGACCGGGAACATGCAACATACAATTTACATGTTATACCACTGGTCTATATTGAATGGCCACAGTTTTGGTCGAATGTTCATGGGCCTTTGTCACCACTGACCGGTTTGGGAGTGATTAGGTCGATTTCAGGTTCAGAGGCAGATTGGTGGGGGGGGCGGAGGTGTCTAAAACTACATCTAATATATTCCACTGGGTGCCATTACATATATATGTGCATGGTTCAGCACCCGTGCATAACTCTAATTATATGCCGGTTATGCATGTACACCTTAAGAAAAATGATACTGAAAGGGGAGGATCCTGTGTTCAATTGTTATTGGTGGATTCAGATCCAGCTCCCCCTCTCCCCCCCCTTTCCCAATGAACTTTTCTTTGGGGCTCGCAATTTTTTAAAGCTAGCACTTTGTGCCTTTATAACAAATCAAATTAGGGGCTTTTTATTCTCGGAAAAAAGCATCATGGGTAAATTCAGATTTGACGAAACGGTAGTGTACCTTGAAAATTTTGTTTTTGGATTATTTTCTTCAAAATTGGTGTATTATTCTACGTAAAACTACCCAATAATATCTTATATCACACCCGATGATTAATTACTAACTCGCAAGGTAATTTAGGCAAAGAAAATTGCACAAGTAAAAAGTTTGAAAAATCGATCCGAAAATCAGACAAAATGACTTATTTTTATAATATGAGGTCACCGTGATATCATCATAGAGACCATCTTCAATTTTGTTACATTTTCTGGTAGCACTGGAATCCTAGATATAGTGTGGCAAGTTTTAGCTTCCTAGCCTCAAGGATAATGAAAATAATGAAGATATTGGTAAGCTATCTATTTTTTAATTGGTAATATTTCCCCATAACCCTACCTGGCCTGGAGGGGGGGACATTATGCCCCCCCCCCCCCTTATCAAACTGTCTGCGCTATCTCCGGAACGACAAAAAACAGAGAGCCGAAACCCCGTGACTTTATAGTTTATCATATTGTGGTCATTTTGAGCCCATTTGCATAACCCCCGAGCAGAGGATCATGGGTAAATTCAAGATGGCGGCCACGTGGGGTACCAGGAAATTGATGTTTTTGTCATATTCCTTAAAATTTCTGCTTTTCTGCGATGAAAAGTGGGAGAAAACTATTATTTCACATCACATTAATATTTACTAATTTATCATGCAGTTTTTGCGGAGAAATTGCATAAATAAAAAATTCGGAAAATCTGACCCAAAAATGCGGTTTTTGAAAAATGACATCACTGTGACGTCATCAGAGAGGCCATCTTGGATTTTTTTTTACATTTTCTGGTAGAGCTTGACCCAGGGGTATAGCGTGGTAAGTTTCAGCCTCCTAGCTCAAGGGATAAGAGAATGCCCCCTAGGCCACGACAGGTCCCAAAAAGCCCAGGCCAGATAGGATTAAATGCCCTTTTGGGGGCCAGAGGGCGTCACATGATCCAAAGTGATGGGCACCCCTTCTGATATTGTTCTGTATGCCTCAAGTAATGGATGTGCCAAGTTTGGTGCTTTGGTCCAGCGTGTCACGATCTTTTTGCTAAGCCACCTCACTACTTAAATAATGTAGTATTTCAAGCACACTTTATGCAGACTGACTAATAAACACATTTCATGTATGTCGCTGTATGTGACTTCAAATATGGAATTACATGTGTAATGCTTCACATTCAATTATTCTTGAACAATGGCAAGTGATCAGTATACATCCTATGCATTTGAGTGTTCTTTGAAGAATACAAAAACAGACCTCAACAAAGGACAAAATTAAGACTTTATTTTAAGAACTTTTGAGAAATTAAAAACTGAACTCGAGACAGTATGTCCAACAGCGCAATGGTTGGACAGGAATAGCTACCTCGACAATCATCATGTACCGGTATATATTGACATCGTTAGATGTATGTAACTAATTCAATGCATAGTACCCTTTTCACACTTAAAATATATGAAATAATACTGCTCACCTATTATTTTTTTGTCAATCTATAGTAGAGATATGTCTGATAAAAGCCCCAAAAATTGCTCAGATCACGCCTACGGTCGTTTGAATCCCCGGAGCTTCCGGGGCCGAAAGCGGCCTCTGGACCCTCACCCTATGTTCTGAGATAGTCACACCCTCTTTGCAATTGGCTGAAATAGAATACCTGAAATCTATTGCATAATCTATGTTTATCCATCATAGCACTAAGTTTAGGCGCCGGTCCCGGGTCCGCCTAGGCCCCAGAAGCTCCTGGGGTCTAGATCGCTGGAAATGTGTTCTGAGCGATTTCTGGCAAATAAAATCACTCTGCAATGAAGTGCATATATTGTTCTTTCTTAGCGGGTGGTTGGGTGGGTTCAGGTTCCTGTTCCTTCAATGCATTTTGCTGAGAAGCAACAGGAACTTGATAATGTGATGTCTAGCACTGTAATATCACTTTATTGCACCATGTTGTAAGCATCCTGTCCGTATCTTGTGCGCTGTCCTCAGTGTTTTATAGGGTGGATGGAGGGTGTCTGGTTCCATGCTGGTTCAAAGATTTCTTCTTTGAAGTAGCAGGAACACAACTGGGCTGGGTGGTGCTTAGTTGGTTCGTCGGGATATAGCTGAAATATTGTTGAAAGTGACGACGGACGTTAAATTCTATTCACTCACTCGTTCTTTCTTAACGTTTCAACATGAAAATGCAATCGATGGTGGTTTCCTGAATTAGAGAAATATATGTATAATAAAGTAGCCTAGACACATTGAGTAGACGTAACTGATATAATATGTATGAGCAATGGGATGTTAATAAATTCATCTGCATCATAAAGTATAGATGGCGCTCTCTTAGAAAACTCAGAAGTTAATTTCACTCAAGTAAGGGGGGATTCATCAATTTCACTGAACTAGAGTGAGCTATCAACTCCAACTTGAGTGAAATTTGAGTGAAGTTCACTCGAACTTGATTGAAGTTTTCACTCAGGTTTTTACTCCTCAGCCCGAATGGGCTAAGGGGTATTGTTATGGGTCCGTCTGTCCGTACCATTTTCGTTAACATTCCATATCTTGAAAACTACTGAAGGCAGGTGCTCAAAACTTCTATCCAGTACAGAATGTATTTTGTAGGTGTGCCTTTAGTATCTTTTGGGTTATTGATATAGTGGAATCATTTTTCAATTTTTTTTTAAAATAACAAGTTTTATTATGAATTATGCTTTGGTCAAATTCTACTGACAATCGGGAACCCTCGGGTAATGGAATGGTCTTTGCTGAATAAGGTAACCGATACAACCCAAATGAAAACTGCTCCAAGAATAATTGAAGGTAGTTCTACAGACCGTTTCATATGTTTCCCTTTTCATCAGTCTTTTCTCTCCATTCTGCTTTCAAAATATCAAAGAAATATTGCCCGCTTTGTCCCTGAATACCAAATTATCCTTCCTTTTTATTTTCTGAATGATCAATGCTCTCAATGAAATACCAGGGGACATAACCCATGCATGGCCAACCCGTAATTTTTTTCTCAAGGATTGATCCGCCTGCGAATGCAGTCCAAGGTAATCCAAGGTTTGATCTCCACAAGTTTTATTCAAGTTACGTAAGGTTGGTGATATTAATTATAGGAATTGCTTAATATGCAGTTTTCATCACTTTCACGTCTTGATAACCTTTATAGTATAAGTAGCAAGTTCAGGTATCCATACACGCTAAAACCCCTATTGCAGACTTCATTTATTTATGTGACAACCAGCAGCCGATCTTTACTGGTACTTTGAAGTGACGTACGTCTGTTTTCTTGATGTGACATATTAAATTGAACTAGCGACTTACTTGCTAGGGGTTATATCTTCAGATGTAAAGTATAAACGAATTATGAGACGTTTCTGCTGAAGGAGAATTAAATCTCTAAATCGAACTTGATAACGAAAGTGCGACAGGCGCAATTTACAACAACAACAACGACCACGTGCGTGATCATTTTGGTTCCGACTTCTTCAAACGTCCCAAAGCTATTCTGTTTGATAAAAGCTAACTGAAACTACCTTCCAAAGGAAATTTTAAATATATTTGATGAAACCCTATAGCCATACTTGGACTTCGTCGGGCTCAGGCGGCGGGGTGGCAGAAACTATAAGCAAAGCTTTAGGCTGGTTGGTTAAAAAAAAATCCTGTTTAGCATCATTTTTTTAAATAAATCTGGGTAGGGAGGGAGGATTTTTAGTGGCCTGTGTGGATAAAATTATCAGTAAACCTTGCCTTAATAGTTGGGTTTCTGTTCTGAATAAAGTAGCTTGCATCCATCGTCCTTCTGCTCTGTTGTTTGCCTTTATAATTGGAGATTCAAAACGTTGGTTGGCGACAATTACAATAATAGACTTTAATGGAAAGCTGAATTGTCAAGTGTTAAACAAACCAGTCGTCTACTATAAAATATAGTTCTGGGCGCTTAGAAGCAAAAATGTAAAAAAAAAATCCAAACAAAACGCTGCTTACATGTACAATATGGCATTTAGTGAGGCAGCTCAATAAACTGTTGATCACACTGCTCTGCCACATGTACACACACTCGTGATATAACTGATAATTTTTTCTAGAGTATTACAGAGCTGAGGGGCTCTAGCCACTCTGGTGCCTCATGTTTTTAGAGTGTGCTAGCTATACAATGAGAACAAGCTACGTTCGTATCTACGGTCACTTAGGCACTTTAGTATGTGAGTGCTTGTAGCAAACACAGATTTACATTTTACCAACGAATTATTTGATGGACAAGGGATGCAGAAATGGGAAATGTGAGAAAAACCCTCTATCCCATCGGTAATTATAGTCACTTGCAGGGAATTACCTGGAGAAGGGAGTACTTGCGGAAAAATTATTAGCCCCACTCAAGAGATGCAATGGCCTTTCAGGGAATTAAAAAAACATGATAAATAAATAAATACGGTACATCATATTTTTTACTCAGTGAGTTAAATATTATTTATATACAAGATCAGAATCATTAGGTAAACTTAAATACTCCATTTAAGTCCTTGCCAATAGTTTTCACATTCAGTAAAATTTGAAGATTTATATAGGAAATATTGCAAGGCATGTAAGACATCACCCAGCTTAACCCTCTACAACACACAAGAGAGAGTTGCTCACATGTCACACGAGTAAATGAAAGACAATGGAAGTAATTCTGGACACATTTTTAATTACCATTATTATATATATAAAAGTTCTTTGATGTCCAGTGATTGAAATTAACTTGAATTAAAAGAATAGTTGATAACTAAATAAGCTTACTCATCCAGCGTCATTATCTTTGTACCATTGCTTTTATGTTGATACAACTGTCATTTAGATTGTTGCTTTGATGTCATGCACCAATCAGTGTCACTAATACAATTGTTGATGAGGTAAATCCAACTTTGTGAGAACGATGAGAACGTTGTTGATATATTCCCGTGAAAAAAAAATGTATATCCACTGAAAATATGTTAAAAAGACCACCATTGAGACTGAGTGAATTAACCTAGTTGTGGGTGAATTGACGTTTTTTGTGGGTGAATCGTTCTGAAGTTGTGGGCGAATCGGTTGTGGGTGAAATGGTTGTGGGTGAAATGGTTTTTGGTTGAATTGACCAGATACTGGAGAAAGGATCTATTACATGTATGGGGTGATTAACCTTCAGGTGTACGGCTCCTACTTTCAACACCGCATTTCCCTGAGTAATGGAGCAGTCCCCGACAGATGCCATGGGGGAGCTGTGGTTTTGATTTTCTCATACTTTGTCTATAGTTAGGGCAACCTGAAATTGCTGCAACCTAAATTTATTATCTATTTAGCACCCCGATTGGCACAATTGCTTGCATGAGTGTCATCATGCTGACCTAAGACAAATTACGATATGCATAGGACTCCAACCTAGTTGATCTTTCGTTCTGGAGATTTGAATTTTATTGTACTTGCAGCATATCTATGTATCACTAAATTAATGAAAATTGTTCACAATGTAATGAATTGTTCTTTTTGCTAATTTCTGTTCTCAGGCTTGAAGATGGTGATCTCCAGCAGTTCCCATAGTGACCTGGACAATCGGTTCGCTCACCTCATACAGCCTATACGAGACCTGACCAAGAACTGGGATGTGAACATTGCCAATCAGCTGGAGGAGTACCTGGGGGAGGTTAAGTCTGATACACTCTGCACCTCGACCCTTAACAAATAATGAATGAAGTGGATCTTAAACAAATATGGATCAATTCACTATTATATATTATTTTATTCAGTACTTTCAAAGACAAATATATACTACAGTATCTACTGTATATCATGTACATGGAGTATTTTTGTATGGTAGTCGCATTTCTCTACTATGTTTGTATGGGTCATCGTCGTCGTGTGACCAATAAGGTTAGGTGCGACGTTGAACCAACCATATTTCTCTAGTCACCCTATCAGCGAGATACATTAGATATTGGTCATGCTGTTGATTTTGGGAAATCTGAAGTTTTTTTCTTGTTATTTTTTGCCAGATTGAGAAAATTTCAGTCACGTTTGATGGAGGTGCGACAACCATGAATTTTGCTGAGGCAGCCCTGGTTATTCAAGGATCAGCATGTGTATATAGCAGAAAGGTGGGCATAGAAAATAACTAGTGTCTTCTTAACGTGGACCAGGCCCCTAACATCTTGGTTTAATAGTCCACATTAACATTTAGATTCCATTCCTGGAAACTTGAATAGTTGATCTGATATCATTAGCAGAAACGCAACCTGGCTGGGTGGTGCTAATAGTTGGCTCGTCACGATATGACTGAAATAATGTTGAAAGCGACGTTAAATCCTCTCCACCCACTCTCTCACTGGTATCAGAACTTCAATTTACCCATGTTCCTTCAAACAAGAAACATTTCATCTCTCATTGGGTGACTCAAACCTTAAAATCTCTTAACTGATATTGCTATTATTTTCTTGCAGGTTGAATACCTATATACTTTGGTGTACCAAGTGTTAGATCTTCTGGCAAACAAAAAGTGAGCTGATATTTTATATTATCACACATCTGCAACAAATGAGCCAGCTTTGGCATCAATGGACCTCTTTATTAGATGTAAATAGTTAATTGATGTAGAAACATTACTGTATTCCCCATCAACATTGATTTGTGAACTATGGCCTTGATGTGAAGGTGATGAAAATTGGATACTGGCTTATTTATTTATTTTTTTCATCAACTAATAACACATTCTATTACCATGCAATTTTTTGCCTAAATGTGTAGATTTCCATGTGAAATGAAAGTCCGACTGAGATGTTCAAACTCCATATGCTTAATCCTTTATTGTTAAAGGACTTAATTATTACAACGTTTGTTTAGACGTCAGAACCAGCCATCCTCTGTAGATGCGGACGGCAATGACAATGATGCTAACTTCCCTGTGGATGCTGATGAAGAGGTCTGTATCTGTTGCTTTAATAACTTGATCAGGCATATGTACAGTTCAAGGGGTTTGGGATAGTTTGTTGTGATATTTTCAGTGATGGACATATGTAGTCACATTTCAGCATGTGACATTTTGACACAGAGTAAGTTTAGAGGGGACGACAATTCAGCAAGTTACTTTTTCCATTCCGAATAATACTAATAATTCAAATCTCCATATAATTTTCACAACAGATAGACTGACTATAAGGTTACCTCACATTCACCTAACAGTATGCATTATGCAATGAAAGAAAACATGCTGAAATGTCTCATACCAGAATGTAATGGATTCCATTTCAAATGTTGAATTCTAGCCTTCTGTGTATGCTTTGGCTCACCATTGATACATTTTAAGTTGTGCTGTGTTTTCATCTCTGTAAATAAGTGATACAGACATTCTTCAAATTAAACAATTTTATCTGTGCACCTTGTTCCCATTAAAATAGTTGTGTGTTTTATCATTTGTAGTTTTTGACACTAGATGATATCAAAGAGCAGAAGAATATTGACATGCGACATGATGGCGATGACCAAACCAATGTGAGAATTTTTTACCATAATCAGTGTATAATTGGTATAATATTGTTATGTATAAGTAGCCAAAACATCCAAGTGTGTGAAATTTTCCATATTCTGAAAATTTCCGTGGAATTTACGATTCCAGAGATCAAATTTATCTTCTTTTTTTTCCTTTTATGACTGGATATAAAAGTATTTATTGTTTTTTTTTCATCAGAAATGTCAGTCTTATTTTCCTTCTATAGAGTGGTCATTGAAGGTTTACATATGCACTGGCAATAGTGACGTCACAGAAAGTGGGTCACAGGTTGGCGGAGTTGGGCAGGAGTACGCAGTATGGATCACACAGAATAATTGGGATTTAAGCAGATTGGGAATGCAACAAGAACGAATTACATATTACCAAAAAAAATGTTCCATTTTGTTTTCTTCACACTTACACCCGTGAACATCCTTATTTTTGATTTCCGGAGTATATTTTGTAGAAAAAACTCTCTTTATGCTCAAACAGTCAAAGCTAAATGTATTTACGACCTCTGAACTAGGAGTATGATCAGAGTAATTTACGATTCTACCACAGCTCTTACTACGGTACGCCATTTCGACTACTCGGCCTTGCCTTTTGTACACCACGGCTATGTCAACGGTCTGATTGATCTGAACATGCATGGCAACATAACTAATACTTTGTTTACATTATTTTCTATTCTCCTGGCCTTGCAACATTGTATCAGAAAGGCTGCTCTTTAACAGTGCAAGAAAGGCAGCAGCCCGTAGTCAAAATGCCACACTGAAGTAAGAATTGTAGTATGGCATTACAATTAGATCTGATGAAATGAACTGATGTATATCCTGCAAGTGTTCCTAAGAAATTGAGTCTCTTGCATGTAGATACATAAGAATAATGCATTGATTTCATCAAATTTTGGAGAAGTGATTGGATGGCATATCCCACTATATCAGTGGCCGAGTGGTCTAAGGCGCTTCGCTGGTGACCTCAGCTCTAGCCTCACACCGCTGAGCCGGCACGGCTTGTGTGGAAGTTTGTCAGTTACTTGCCAATGGGCCGTGGTTCTCTGCGGGTACTCCGTCTTCCTCCACCAACCAAACTGACTGTCACCATATGAGTGAAATAACCTTGAGTGTGACAATAAGCCAAATCACCACCCCCCCCCCCCCTTCCCCACCACTATATCATCTATAATTACAGGTAATTGATGGAGAGAGATTCATTCACATTGTCTCTCAGAGAATTATATGCTTATGTTTCTATGCAGGGTGTGTATCCTGTCCCAAGAACCCCAATGGCGCTGATACCTCTGAGTGATGGAGAGAAGGGTGAACACCCCTTGTTGAGGTCAGACTTCATATTGCCTACATGTGTGCATCCACTGCCGAAACATAATGTTCAGACCTGTTTGATGGGGGTATTTTGACAAATGTCTTCACAATCTGATTAAAACCATCTAAAATAAATTCTTCCCATCCTCTATGTCACTGATTTAAGATCTGGCACCAAAGCCCAGGTATCCATGTTCAAAAACTCAGCTATCGGCAGATCAAGCTCACATGTCTGGCCCTTCTCACTTTGCAGCGACAGGTGTATGGTATATGTCAGGATCTGCGGAGGAGGGGGAGGGGGGGTGCTGAACTCTCTACTCTCTACCGGCCATGTTAAATGTTGGGTTGGTGCTATCGAAGATAGGACTTGTAACATTGCGATCCCAAAAAGTGGATGGGCTAGCCCCCCGCCCCTGCTCCGCAGCCCCTGTATGTAAAACTCATCATCTCGTACATTTTATCTTGTTTCAGCAGATTAATATTTTATTCTCTAGAACACATGAAAAAGCCTGATTAACGTTAATAAAATTAAGATGTATCAATCAATTTCAGAAGATTCTCTATTCATAATATCTCGTGGTCCACCATTGTTCCCCACGCAGTTGTGGTCTGAGCTTGACGTCTCAAATATACATTCCTAAATCATGGAGAAGCTTTGTGATTTGTCAGTACTCAGAGCAATTCAGTCATTCATTTTTCCCTCGGCCAAAATTTGACCGAAGGGTATTGTTGTCATGTACATCCATCTGTCCGTCCGTCCGTCTGTCCTTCACACCTTTCTCGTTACCAAGATATCTTTAGAACGACTTACCCTAGGCACACCAAACTTGCAGAGCACCTCCATATGCTCGTGACCCAGAACCCTATTGAATCTGGACCCGATTGGTTCCGAAACTTTGGCGGCCATGTTTAATTTATGCGAAACCATCACAGCTTTCTTGTTACCAAGATATCTTTAGAATGACTTACCCTAGGCACACCAAACTTGCAGTGCACATCCATATGCTGCTGACCCAGAACCCTATTGAATCTGAACCCGATTGGGTGGAAACTTTGGCGGTCATCACAGTGTTCTATACGAAACTTGGTATACAGCATCATTGTATCAGGAGACTTGCAATGAAGAACCACATCAGTTCCTCAGTGGTGGGAAGGATGGACGGTCATCTTTAATTTTTGCAAAATCATTAATGATCTCTATCTCTGATATCGTTCAAGTGCTCGATGTAAAATTTGGTATACATCATCGATGCATCAAGAGACTTATGATAAATGACAGTTCTGGTTTCTCTGATTGGGCGGAAAACTTGTTGGCCATCTTTTATTTACGCAAAATTGTTATTGATGTATATCTCTGATACCATTTCAGTGTTCTATACGAAACTTGGTATACAGCATCGATGCATCAAGAGACTTACGATAAATGACAGTTCTGGTTTCTCTGACTGAGCGGAAAACTTGATGGCCATCTTTAATGATGTAAATTTCTGATACCGTTTTTTTACCCCTTGGTCATTCTGGCCTTGAGGGGCGGGGGGGTATTGTCGTTGTCACGTCAGGGATTCATAGAAGTCCAAATTTTACGAACCGAAATCTGGAAAATTGAGGGTTTTTTTCACTCAAATTGAGTTAAAATAAAATTTATCGGCATTTTTTCTCCCTCAAATTGAGTATATAAATTTTTTACAAACCAGGGTCATTTTTTCCCCCAATGTTGAGTATATAATTTTTTTACAAACCAGGGTAAATGTTACCTTCTGTGAACCTTGTCCACTGTTACCAATTCAGGTATTTTTTAACCTTTTGTGTAATTAAAACCATTTTGTGTCGTTGATTGCGTTTACTCGTTTCCATCATTATGTTTTCAGGTATCCGGCAGGATACATGAACAAATTATGTTAGATTTATTCAAGTTGTTTACGAGTAATACTTCAGGTAATCAGGTAAAACTTTGCAATGCTGCCGGTACTGGTTTTCATTTATATATACATGTACATATAGTTCTCATATACATGCAGTGACGAGTGTCAACTATTTCCCTCTCTGAAAGCTGTTATATCTCAATCAATCAACAGTACATAACAGAACTTTTAATTCCTTTTTCCAACTTCCACACAGGACTGTCTGAATAATACACAAACACACATCCAATTTCAGTATACAAATATGGCCCAACTTGTTAGGTGGTAATTATAAAGAAAATATATATTGATATCATAAAAACCCCATTTATCTATTAATTTAGATCTAAAATTAAATTTGAAGAAACCATTATCCAAAATTTAACATTAACAGAAAAATAATTTTAATTATGGAAACATTTAACAAAAGCAGTGAATTAATAAATATAAAAATATTGTGATGACATAAGTGAAGTTCCAGTTATTGTGATATTATTCAATTACAAATGACCACCGAAAATCACACTGGTTTATAAAACGATGATTGTAGGCCTATATATTTTATTTATATACACGATGATTGTATTGGGTTACACAAATAATAGGAGTCTTGAGGATGATATTATTTTGATAGAATATGGTTAACAAAAAAAAGGAGGAAAAAAACAACAACGAAACGCTTCAAAACGCTTGCTTGCTCTCTCGCTAGGAAGAGTTCACTCCCTAGTCATGTTTTCAAACCGCTCGCTGTAGCGTTGTGTCAATTTTCGTTATAATCAAACCAAAGTGAAAATGATACAGTACTACTATTTTCTCAAGACAGACCACACAGATTATACAAAGAAATACTTACGATTGGCATTCTACGAAAACAACGTGTGTTTATTCAGTATCGTGTGTATCTCCCTGCGTTGGAAGGAACGAGAACGAAAAGGTCAAACGAAAACGAAACCAAAAGAAAAAATGGCGACTCGTCGATTGTTCAGTGAAATTACGGTTCATAAGTATTCGGGATTCTTCCACGGAAATATACGTCGATGTAACTAACATTACGTCGGATAAACTAGTCTCGGATGAATATACCCCGTTAACAGACTAAGTCATCCGAGGTAAATTCAGAGCAGCTGACGGAGTTTGCACTTGACGTTGTTGTTGCTGCCGACAGATACACATGTGCTTTCGCGACCATGGGATGATTTCCCGAAAACCGGGTATTGAAATTTCGAATTTACGAAGCTTGAAAATTCAGTTTCCGAAGCTTGAAAATTCAGTTTCCAACACACAAATTGAGTATAAATATTTTGGTGAAAACTTTTGATTTTTTACTCAAAAAAATTGAGTTTTGAACTGAAAAATTGAGTTTTAAAACTCAATCTACGAACCGAAATTCGGTACGTAGAACTGACGTGTATGAATCCCTGCACGTACATCCGTTATGGTCCGCATTTTAAGGAAAACCACTCGAGATACACTGACCAAATTTTGGAAACTTATTTATCTAGTTACAAATCAGATGCTTATCGAAAATGGCTCTTCGTGGCCGATATTTTACAGAGTTATGCGCCTTTACAGATGTATTGATTTCTGAATATATGCTTGAATGTATCCAACTATATCTACGGAACTGTGTTTTGGAAAATTATTTATATAGTTGTATTATAGAAGCCAACAAAGGTAGTCGCTTCAGCCCTTATTTTACGGAGTTATGCCCCTTTTCAGGTGCAGTAATCTCTGATTTTGTGATATATGCTTGAATGTAACCGGTTATATCTAATTAACTGAGTTTGGTTCAGCTACCAAATCATGAGGAAACTTTTCATCCAGTCGTATTCTGGATTAAAAAAATTAGTCATCTCGGCCCATACTTTTTGGAGTTATGCCTGTTTTCGGATGTAATAATCTCTGATTTTGTGATATCTAGTTGAATGTACACTTTATATCTGCAGATCCATGTTTGGTACAGCTACTAAATCTTGGGAACATAGTTATCTAGTTGTATTCCAGAAGCATGCAAAAAATTCATCGTCGCTGCCCTTATTTTATGGAGTTATGCCTCTTTTCAGGTGTAATAATCATGGATATACTCAAATGTAACCAGTTCTATCTGAAGAACTGTGTACGATACAGCTACCAAATTCTGGAAACTTATTTATCTACTTACATTCCTGAAGCATACAAAGAATTATTTGCCTCTGCCCTTATTTTACAGAGTTATGCTCCTTTTTGGTGTAATAATCTATGATTTTGTGATGTATGCTTGAATGTAGCTGTTATTTGCAGAATGAACGATATGCTCTAAAAAGGACAATTTTGGATGATCAGTAATTATAGCCATAATATGTTGCACATTTTCAGCAAATTTCTCAACGATTAGAATAAGTGGTGATAGGTGGCTTTACCTCGATATATTATTGTTGTCCATATTCAAAGAATGAAAAGCACTGAATTTCTTCTATATAATCAAAGAAGCCACATTTTGTATTACATGTATTTTTTAAGAAATATTTTTATTTACACTGTTTTGCAAAAATGAAAATCACCTTATCAGATGTGTTTTATTCCTTCTTTCAGTAAGACTGGTGAACTTTTGGGCAGTAGAAATGATTTTAAGATGAACACCTGCAGCATACACATCACTGGTACCATGTTATTAGACATGTCACATATTGGTCTACTGGAGAGCTCCATACAGACAGCTTCTCGTACCACAGTCAACCAGACAGATGGAAGTAATCAGATGACCGGTCAGTATATTCAAGGGGAAATCCTCACTTCGTAGCTGCTCTGATATTGAGGACCACATATTTTGATAACTCATTTAAAATGTCGTTGTAGCAGAGATGATGACAGTGTATGTAAGTAGGTGATGTGATGTATTGGAAAGAAAACAGCCAAATGAAATCACATTATCTATGAACAATAATTGCTAGGCCTGATCGAGACTGAGTTGTAACCCTCTAATATGGGCGAGCACTTAGTTATGAGCATTATTTTAATGTGTTATAGCTCCATGTTCAGAGATATTTCACCATTCATGATGAAATTCTCCCAAAGAGAATGTGGATTGACGTCTCATCCAATTTCATACCAGAAGAACTCCTGTTGCATGCGCAAATGGCAAAATAATAAAAAGGAGGCTCTACATGTAGGATCAGCTCATTCACTGCGTGGTTATGGTCAAATTGAAAATAAATCGATTTTCTGGAAAAACTATAGTAATATTTGGTTTAAATTTTAATGTTCCACTGATTTATATTTATATTGTTTTGAGAAACTCCATAACAAGAGATGGATATAAATTGTAGACAACAAAACCAGATCAAATGAGGGTATGTGAATCTAGAAAGTTGCGTGATGTCAGCACAGGATTTAGCAAGTAGCAAAAGTCGGCTGTTCGTGGTGGGACTAAATGCGGAGTTGGATATTTTTTACTCATTTCTGTCTCTGAAAACTTTGATTCCCTGACAAAACTTGAAGCATAGTATTAGCCAGCCACACGTCTTCCCGTCTTTGAGACGGGCAGTCAGTCAGTGAGACGCTGAGACGGGCGGTGACAAACTGAGACGGGTACTCATAATTATTGTATTAAAAACCCCTATGCACGAGACGGGAAGGATGCCCGACATTACAAGAAGCTTCAAACAAAACTAGGCCGCTTAATTATCCCGAGCTTTATCACGATGATTGAAAAAATGCGTCCATATAAACTGTAAACGTACTCGCAGTCGGAGTCCAGCTGAAGAAGTTCGCCCCACTTGTTTCTCAGGATACATAAATTACAGGGATTCCGCTAGGGTCTATTTGGGTCCGTCAACTGAATGAAAGAAGTAAAAAGAAAAAGAAGTCCGCTTGTTAAGAAGTAAAATGATAGCTAAAGGTTTAAAATGTTACTTTATATCCCTCCAAGTCTTCCCTTCGTGAATAGCAATGAAAACACATGTGGAAATTCACATTTGAAAAGACGGCAATTGCCGGAATTAGGACAATGTCCTGACGGTTCTCTGAAGCACGTGGAAAATTTCCCGCTTCCCGAGGTATGATAGCACTCCATTTTCAGCTGACAGTCTGCGACTACAGCCTGTCCATCCAGTCAGGTTCCTTGTGTTTGGCGCTTATCCAGCGCAGGCTACGGAACTGAAAGTAGAAGCTCTGGGATGTCAAGTTAATAACTGTCACCATTCGTGTATATTATTAGATCATCTGAGGGCATAATTTTGTTTGCCATGATGTTTTTTAGCTCTCACTATCAAAATCTGTTGAAGTGCTTTCCACCACGTCCGCGTATCGGCTCGGTTAGCGACCATCCCGGAAGATTTCTGCTTCCAAGTTCAAATTATCGCGGTAATACATACGTAGCAAAGAGTGTAAATAGACTTTAAACAGACGTTCCTGCTGTTAATCTTGATAATAAAATCCATCTCTAGACGCTCTCTCAGGCCATCAATTTAAACGGCAATTATCAAAAATCTTCTGCCACCGAGAGGGGGGAAACCCCCCTCTCTCGGACTCTTCCCCCTTCGGTCGCTACGCTCCCTCAGACTTGGTCGCTTCGCTCCCTTGGGAGTTGCGGACTCGGATTTTTTTTTAAGGAGGTGTGAGACGCCCTGAAACTGAATTCTAGCTAACACCCTGACTTGAAACAAACATGTAAAGTTCTATTTTTTTCAAATTTGTTTTAATTATAGAATTAGTCATAATTTCGAATTGTCAATTTTAATGATCTCCTGCAACGATTGTAATTTGGCTGGTTTTTATGAATGCAGCACGAGAAACTGTAGCCAGTGCCTATGTTAGCGCTGGTTCATAATGCAGTGGGAACCAATAGTTGAAATGCCTTTAGTTTGCAAGATTGACTCTTGTTATGCATATTTGTCTGTTGATACATCTGCTTCTTACTCATGTAGGCACTCCCTATCTCTTCAACCCTTCAACATCAACATTGTCCTGGAACAATCCAGGCTGTCTTGTGTTATCAGAGATTAGTTATTCTGCTCTTTGTCTCATATTGATAAAATATGATGTCTCTTCCTGAGGGTTAAGACCTGATATTGTTTCATCAGATGCAACCTGCAACCCAGGCTCATGGTATTGTTGATTGTTGTAACCATGATGAAGATGTTCCTCTGCGACTGATATAGTACCGGTATATAGCGCTTAGTTTGATAATGATCAAGATTTAGTTGAATCAATTTTCACTTGATGTTGTGAAGGAGTTATACTTGTATATCCATCATAGGTAGTGATCCAGCCATGCAGATTGATGTCCCTGAGATGTGTGATGAAGGCCTCCCTCCAGATCTCTCCAGTGAGTATCTGCATTCACCTGTCTTAGAATTATACCTCCATAGATTATCTCTGAATACATCAAAATTTACTTTAGTTTTTACCCCTCAGCCAACTTTGGCCTAGGGGTATTGTCGTAATCATGTACGGCTGTCCGTACGTCCGTCCGTCCGTCCGTTACCGCGATATCTACAGAACCATTTCATGCATGGCAACCAAACTTGTTACATCTATTTATCTTCACGTAAATCAGAAGCCTATCGAAAATGAGTCATCTCGGACAATATTTTGCAGAGTTATGCCCCTTTTTACAAATAAAAATCCATTTATGATTTGTTATTGTGATAATTTCAGAACCGTTCCATATACAACATCCTAACGTGATACAGTTGTTTCTCTTGACCTAAACTAGATACCTATCGAAAATGAGTCGTGTCAGAAAGTATTTTGCAGAGTTATGCCCCTTGTCCATTTATGATTTGTTATTGTGATAATTTCAGAACCGTTCCATATACAACATCCTAACGTGATACAGTTGTTTCTCTTGACCTGAACTAGATGCCTATCGAAAATGAGTCGTGTCAGAAAATATTTTGCAGAGTTATGCCCCTTGTCTAATAAAATCCACCAATTCCTATGTTAAGTTTGCATATAATTTCTATATCATGTTTGTATACTATCACATTTATTTATTGATTGGATGACTGATTTATTGATTTATTCTCTTACACAATGCGAAGAACAAACGTATATCTATAGTGTATGTATTTATTCCAGAAAAAAATTAATTTAAGGGGAGGAAAACTTTTTTTTTTTTTCAAAGAAAGTACACTTACAATACCAGGGGTAAATATTTCTTCCCACAAGCCAATCAATTGGTAGAGACACCCTTACATTATAATAGCTGGGGTTCAGAGCCTAGGGGTTTGGATAGCGCAGCTTCATGTTTGTTTCTTTATTCAATTTGATATTTTCCGATGTAAAATTCTTAGCCTTGTTGGTTTAGTATACTCATGATATTATCCAGATCTATATTCCCTGGTATGCTAATTAAGTCCTGTATAAATTCTGACCATATTTTACAGTGGATGACAATGGCGATGCACCATGGGCAGATGATGATCCACCAGAAGACAATGATATTCAAGAACAAGCGCCTGTGTCCATGGTAGGTCAATAAGACCAGTTTCTTGCAGACCCTGAACTTCCATATATCCAGGGCTCTGGGGTCGATTTCATGAAACTGCACTTAACTTGGCTTTTTCAAGTGCATTTAAAAACAAATCTCAAGTCGAGTTTCATCAAACATTTTTGTCCGCCCTTGGTCAAGTGATGTTTGAAGTGGCCACTTTGGTACCTTTTTTGCGGTTTGGTAATAAATAGTACCCCCGCAGAATCAAGCGTGTGTTCAAAATACTTTATGCGCAGGAGCCGATCAGTAGAATTTCAGGTGTCAAATAAATATGTATGTCATTTTTATCTCGCCTTACGAAATGGAGGGGAGATATTGTGAGGGGGGAAAGAGGATGTCGTCGGTGGCGGTGGCGGTGTCGGTGTCCCCTGCCTGGAAATGATAAGGTTTTTGGTTTAGCATGTTAAAAAAAAATCTAGAAAAATTAGAAAAAATATTTAAAAAATATGGGGGGTGGGTATGCCACCTGGGGGTACTACCCCTGGGGTGCTCCAATGTTAAAATCCCAATGAATGAGTTTTGCGTTTAGCTGAAGTGCACATGTACATCTGTACTTAGAAAGTTTGTTGCAGTTGTCAGCTGTCATTGGATGATTATGAAACTTGATACACATGTTTCTTATGATTAGAGGATGTACCTGTGCTATTTTTGAGAAGAAATATTAATTTTTCTCCAAATTATAGCAAATGAATGAGTTTTCTGTTTAGGTAAATTGTACATCTAGGCCTCTATATGTATACCTGTACATGTACATGGTGAGTTTGATGCGGTTGTCAGCTCTCATTGGATGATTATGAAACTTGGTACACATGTTTCTTATGATTAGAGGATGTACCTGTGCTATTTTTGAGAAGAAATATTAATTTTTCTCCAAATTATGGCAAATGAATGAGTTTTCTGTTTAGGTAAATTGTACATGTAGGCCTCTATATGTATACCTGTACATGTACATGGTGAGTTTGCTGCAGTTGTCAGCTCTCATTGGATGATTATGAAACTTGGTACACGTTTCTTATGATTAGAGGATGTACCTGTGCTATTTTTGAGAAGAAATATTAATTTTCCTCCAAATTATGGCAAATGAATGAGTTTTCTGTTTAGGTAAATTGTACATGTAGGCCTCTACATGTATACCTGTACATGGTGAGTTTGCTGCAGTTGTCAGCTCTCATTGGATGATTACAAAACTTGGTACACACGTTTCTTATGATTAGATAATGTACCTGTGCTATTTTTGAGATGAAATATTAATATTTCTCCAAATTATGGCAAATGATGGAGTTTTGCGTTTAGCTGAAGTGCACATGTACATCTGTACACCACAGTTTGCTACAGTTGTCAGCTGTCATTGAATGATTATGAAACTTGGTACACATGTTTCTTGTGATTAGAAGATGTACCTGTGCTATTTAGGAGATGAAATATTAATTTTTGTTCATACTTAGGGTTTTGTCTAGGTAATCTGCCAATAATAATGTACATGTATATAGATGTACACCTGTACATGGAAAGTTTTCTGAAGCTGTCAGCTTTCATTGGATGAGTTTGACACTTGCTACCTATGTTCAATATGATTTGACGATGTGCATGTGCTATTTAAGAAATATGCCATTAAATATGAATTTTTGTCCTAATTATTGCATTTTAGACTTTGTACCTTCCCATTGATAAGGTTTTTGTTGGGCAAAAGTTTACATGTACATCTGTACATGGAAAGTTTGTTGAACCTTTCGTGGGATGATTATAAAACTTGGTAGACATGTTTCATGTTTTCCTGGGTCACAGCTCTCCCGCAGTAATCCCACACGGGACTGACCTATCCAGCTGTATTCCCAAATGCATTGGCCTATCCAGTAGTAATGCCACACGGGACTGACCTATCCAGCAGTAATCCCATACGGAACTCAACTATCCAGCAGTAATCCCAGATCGAACTGGTCTATCCAGCAGTAATCCCAGATCGAACTGGTCTATCCAGCAGTAATCCCATTTGGGACTGGCCTATCCAGCAGTAATCTCACGCAGGACTGACCTATCCAGCAGTAATCCCAAATGGCATTGGCCTATCCAGCAGTAATGCCACATGGGACTGACCTATCCAGCAGTAATCCCAGACCTGACTGGCCTATCCAGCAGTAATCCCACATGGGACTGGCCTATCCAGCATTAATTCCACACAGGACTGGCCTATGCAGCAGTAATCTCACATGGGACTGACCTATCCAGAAGTAATATGGCACTGGACTGCAATATGCAGCAGTAATCCCACATGGCACTGACCTATCCAGCCATAATTCTACATGGGTCTGACCTATCCCGCCGTAATCCCACACAGGTTTAGCCTATCCAGCAGTAATCTCACATGGGACTGACCTCCCCAGCCATAATCCCACACAGGATTGCCGTATGCAGCAGTAATCCCACACTGGACTGCCTATGCAGTAGTAATCCCACACGGGACTGTCCTATCCAGCATTAATCCCATACGAGACTCATCTGTCCAGCAGTAATCCAAGACAAGACTGGCCTATCCAGCAGTAATCCCACTTGGGACTGGACTATCCAGCAGTAATCCCACAGGGGACTGGTCTATCCATCAGTAATAACACACAGGACTGGTCCACCCAGCAGTAATCCTACACAGGACTGGCCTATCCAGCAGTAATCTCACATGGGACTGACCTATCGAGCAGTAATCTCACACTGGACTGCTATGCACCAGTAATCCGACGGCACTGACCTATCCATCCTACATGGGATTAACTTATATACCAGTAATCCCACATGGGGCTGATGTTATTGTCTGTCCCAGATAATCTATTCCAGACATTATTGTCTGTACCACATCACCTATTCCAGAACTTATTGTTTGCTCTACATGTATGCTTTCAATACTGCTGCACTTTCTGCGGATGACCCCGCAAGGCGAGATGTTGGGGTTCTCAGAACGCTTGTTCGGTCTATGAGATGAAGAACGATGCCCATGCATGCATTATGATATGCATGTACACATGAAAAAAACTTACATTTCAACACGATCTCCCTTCATATTAGTCATTTCAAGTGCGGTTTTCAAGGGACGTCTGACCACGCTTGAACTCAAGTGTAATTTCAGGTTCAAGTGAACTTTCATGAGAAGTAAAAACTCGAGTCAAGGGTGTTTTTTAAGCGCACTTGAACTTTCAAGTGTAAAAATTGCCCCAAGGGATGTTTCATGAAAGCCTGTTCCTATTACCACTCTCTAGATTTCCATCCAAACACTGAGAGTTTGTGAACTCGTGAATAGTGATGGTTTTACCTTGCCCACTCGTATACCTTCAAAAGACTTTTACCACCCCTTCACCCCTGTTCTGTATGGAGAATTAGTCTGAGGGAGGTGACGTCATATCAATCAATTAGCATAATTAGTGCAGAAATCTGCAAATGTAGACCCTCAAGATTCCAATCGGATGGGACATGCTTACACGCATACTCGAAAATCAACTCAAAATAAGAAAATGAAAATCATTTCCAAAGTGAGAATCGTATTAGAATCACTCATACATACAAATTCCTGGAATGCTGTAGTGAAGCATGAATAATATCTGTTCAGAATAATCCCTGTTATGAAGCTTGTCCAAGCATTATATCAACCAGTTATGTTTGTTTGAAAATTTCATAGCAACATTCAACACAATGAATGTGTATGGATTATCATTACATTCAACATCTCATCATCAATATCCAACTGTTCTTTCATACAAATATGAGAGATGGTTTATCCAGAAGATCACATAGAAATAGTAGGAATATTGCAGGGTGAATTATTAAATTATGAAGGGTTCTTCATTAATTTTGTAGGAAACGTTGCCCCTTGAGTTGAGACGATCAGAACGAAAGCGGGTCCATATTGCAGATGCCAGACCAGCTGTGCCTGTGAGTAAGCAGGGTTGTGGCAAGCTTTGCTACATGATTCAATCTTGTGGCAACAGAGGACCAGCATATGAATTGATTATACTTGTACAGTATTGAGTTATTCATTGGCCTTTTTCTTTCTGGCACATTCTGACAATATTAATTTCCGCTAACTCTTTGATAGACATAGCAACATTCAACCTACCTTCTAAAAGATAACTGTATTTCAACGGGAACGACATCAAATTGTCACAGTGAATTCCTGCCAGTCAGAGTTTATATCAGGTACAGTGAAGCAAGCATCCGTTTGGTAGTAAAACCAATAGCTGAATTACTCTGAATTGTGTACCAAGTGCAATGGTGTATTATATGCCATTTTATTTCATTCCAAGAATATAGTCAGCTGCAGCTGTCAAGTTGACTCTACAACAGTTCAATCTGTATCATATCATTGATTTTGGTGCATATTTTTCATAGATTTATAATTTTAATCAAGAAAATAATCTATTCCATATTGTTGATATTAGGCGGTGGAACACTGGAAGCCTTTGGATCCACATTGCTCTGAGGGAGCTAGTGAAAGACCATACAGAAAAGGTGAATTATAAAGCCATCCATGTATTACCTCTTTGTATACTCACCAAGGGCTGAGGTTGTATACTTAATAAGAGGTTGTATACTCAGTAAGAGGTTGAACAGGTTTACCATCATTAATCCGGTATACAGTTCTTTCATGGGCATGTATAAACTGGGAGAAAATGAGCATTTTCACACCAAATATTTAGTATATTTCTTTCCAGCAGTGTTTGAATAATTGACAAGATTGTTAATTTGTCCATTTGTTTCCCCATGAGAAACCAGCTGATACATTCCTGCTGAAATCTCACTCATTCAGTCTGTCTTGTCTCCCTCTGTGTCTTGATATGTAATCATCTCAGATCTGGCCAACAAAGAAAAAAACTATAGCCTGATCCAATGCGAGGAAACTTGATTTTCTTGTAAAAATTCTGAATAGCTATCTTCAAAAGACATGTAGACATATCTTCCTAAACAACAAGACTGAAAGCATCTTTAAACTTCAACCAGAAGCAGTAGAAAGGTTAAGAGAAGTGATTCATACTTGACCTATTTTATTGTATGTTATTTAATCTCTGTCAGACTATCAATATGTGTACAGATTTTCGAGATGATGATCTGTCTTGCTGTGTTATTTTCAGGTAAACCATTCAGGATACCATCAACATTACAACAGAACAAAAGGAAGCGGAAAAGAAAAGAAGTAAAGAAACCTGTCATATCCATATCAGAATTCATCACCAAGGCCTGTGAGTATTCTCAGCTCATGTGGAATTATCATCTATAGTTGTCTGAATATATTTATTCACTGATTAACATTCTCTTGTAGAATGGTACTGGTATCGAGATGTGAACTGAAGTATAATTTTTATGAATTATAAGAAAAAGGAGTTTTCATATACATATATTCTTAATACACAAGAGCTGTATGTGTACTTTTTTAATGTAATGCATATTGAAATGTTGTTGTTTTTTTCAAGTTCATTCACACTCCTCCAAGTTTCCAAAGAATCCACTCAAAGTTCCCTCATTCCCAGAACTAGAACATCTGTACTGGGTAGAGTTTAAGAGAAGACAGAGTATCCAGAGGAAGGAAAGAAAAGTCATGGTAAGAATTGCTCTCACTGACAAGGAAGAGAAAAGTCATGGTTATACTCCACTTGTTACTGGCATAGGAAGGAAAATCATGGTTAGGAATGGTTGATATTTTTCAATACCTCTCACTGACATAGGCAGGGAAGCTTTGGTAAGAAATGTCGATTTTCTATATTCTCTCACTGACATGGGAAGTAAAAGAAATGTTGATATCAGGTACCTCGAACTGACATTCCTCTCACTGGTGAAGGAAGAAGAAGTCTTGGTAAGAAATTTCAATTTTCTGTGCCATGTTCCACTGATGTAGGAAAAAAATCATGGTAAGAAATGCTGATAGTCACTAAATGCACCTCTCACTAAACATGGGAAGTAGAAGTCATGGTATTGAGAAAAATTATTATTTTCCGTTCAATACTCCATTGATGTAGGAAGAAAACTCCTGGTCAGAAATGCTGATGTTATGCACCTCTCACTAGTTCAAGGATATACTGCTCTTGAATTGAATGGTTCAGGACAGTTTCATATATATTGTAGCCAAAATTGGCCTGAAAGCCCAGCCAGAATGACTGGCCAGATAATTCAATGATGGTTTTTACCCCTCGGCCATTTTGGCCTCGGGGGGGTATTGTCGTCGCCATGTACGTCCGTCCGTACGTCCATCCATACGTTAACACATTTTAGGCAAAACCGCTCGAGACACAACCATCATATTTTCAACACTTATTTATCTAGTGTTGAGTCGGACGCCTATCGAAAGTTGGTCCCCTAGGCCCATATTTTACAGAGTTATGCCCCTTTACAGATATATTAATTTCTATTTCTCTCCTATATGCCTGAATGTAACCAACTATATCTGCAGAACTGTGTTCGGTATAGCTACTGTATTTTCAACACTTATTTATCTAGTGTTGAGTCAGACGCCTATCGAAAGTGGCTCCCCTCGGCCCATATTTTACAGAGTTATGCCCCTTTACAGATATATTAATTTCTATTTCTGTCCTATATGCCTGAATGTGACCAACTATATCTGCAGACCTGTGTTTGATATAGCCACTTTATTTTAGAAACTTATTTATATTGTTGTATTTTACAAGCCAACAAAGGATTACTCGCCTCGGTTATGGAGTTATGCCCCTTTCGGATGTAATAATCTCCGATTTTGTTATCCGTAGCGGAATGTACAAGTTATATCTGCAGATCCGTGTTCTTCACAGCTTATTTGTCTCGGTTCTTATTTTACAGAGTACTGAGCCAGACGCTTATCGAAAGTGGCTCTCCTCGGCCCATATTTTACAGAGTTATGCCCCTTTACAGATATATTAATTGCTATTTCTGTCCTATATGCCTGAATGCAACTAACTATATCTGCAGAACTGTGTTCGGTATAGCTACTATATTTTGGTAACTTATTTATATTGTTGTATTCTACAAGCCAACAAAGGATTACTCGCCTCACCTTATGGAGTTATGCTCTTTCGGATGTAATAATCTCCGATTTTGTTATCTGTAGTAGAATGTACAAGTTATATCTGCAGATCCGTGTTCGGTACAGCTTAATTGTCTCGGTTCTTATTTTACAGAGTTATGACCCTTTTTACCATTCAGCCAATTTGGCCTTGGGATATTGTCGTGATGTACGTCGGTCCGTTCATCCCTTGCCGATTTTAGGCAAAACCGCTTGAGATAGGTTACAGCCACCAAATTTCGGCCACTAATTAAATGACACACCGGTACAAATTCAGCAGTGAAGTTGGAGTAAACAGCACACTTAATGTAATACCACTTAGCATGGTTAGTTCTATACTCCATACACTGATCCATACACTGCAAATTGTAAATTATTTTTAGCTTGATCATCCCACATAGAACTATCTCTTTTCCAATTCACACTACACATGAGTCTCAATCACTTGCGGAAAGCCGAGGGGTTTTGATTAGATCAATCTCATGTTTGTATTATGTAAAAGTCATTATTTATAGGATTGGATAGGATGCAGCTTTTATTGGGCAGATTAATATTCTCAGTATTCAAGCGGTTTTACACATGAGGAGGTAATGAGAGATTATACTTGATGACTATGTGTTGTAGGTAGATATCCTCTGACAGTATTAAAGCTGTGTTATACATGAAGAGATAATGAGAGAGTAAAGTTGATGACCATGTGTTGTAGGTAGATGAGGGGAGATATGAGGAGTTAGCTGAGGAGGAGGCCCAGGACCAGCCTGAGGAAATAGAGGACATGCAGGTACCTGCAGCAGGTGGGCACAGGATAAACTATCAGTTTGGAATTATTCCTACTTTAACTGTTTGGCTGCTGGATTCTTCTTTATGGTGCACTGCAGAAGTTCCTATTTTTACGATATATTTCACTATTACACTCGGGTTTTATAAGCAAAAATATCATTCATACGTGTGTGTCAAGATTTGCCTTTCGTAGAAGCCGGTTCATAACAGTTTGGTCCACGTTTATTTTATTTTATTTTATGCCGAAATATTTAAAATTGTCAGCGTAAATACATTTTATTGCAAGAGGCTACACTGACTTCACCTTATTATCGCCAAAATGGACGATTTTCGTCGAAATAACGCTCGAAAAGCGTCTTTTTTCCGCTGTCTTCAGCGTGGTCGTGTTCGGCTATCTGCCCGCCATTTCAGAAGGTCTAGGTCTCGTTGTCAAGGGGAATCCTTGTTCTTTCTATAAATAGTCATTACTTTGATGGATGGCCAATGAAAACACGCGATAATGACGGATTTGGAAAGGATAGAAGGATATCCCCTTCAGAGAGCTGGAAGCAACGAGTCTCGCGATTGGACAAAGCCGTCACGTGGCCGAAATATAGGTCATTGATTGTCCCAGATGTTGTACTGGAAATTTTCCATAGCAAAACGACGACGTGATTTCGATAATGGCGACAATTCTGTTGCGGGAGAAGTTGACTGAATTATGTGAAAATAAAGTTCGTTGCGCTGATTTCATCGGAATCAACACCATGGAAAGATAAACTGTGCTTTTATACTTAAAATATACCAAAGAGTCATATATTTTGATGGGGTTTTCCGTGAGTATTTTATATTTTCTGAGCGGCCTTCTCGGCGAGATTTTATGAAAATCTCCCTTCGCGTTATTTCTGATTGATTTATTTTTTACTTTTCTTTCTCCCGGTTTCATTCTTCTGATTAAGACAGAATATGGAGCTTACATCCAAAATGTCAAGACAGACTTAGCTAACAATATGTAAGGTTTTTATAAGGTTTCGCGCATGGTAAATTTGAAAATATCGATTTAAACATTGGTACCTCAGCATACTCGCGAAGACGGACAAGTTCAGGGCCCCGCAAGTGGCCGCCCGCAGTTTACACGGGGGCCCCGATAGTGGCCGCCCGCAGCGAACCAGTTAAATAAGGCTACATTGGAAGTGGACCAATAAACTTGGAAATAGTTTTTGTGTGTGAAAAGCCTTGAGAAAAATTCAAAATTCAAGACCTTGAAAAGCCTTGGAAATTAGAGAATTGAAAATTAGAAAATTATGCTGAATACCTTGAAAAGACTGTGAAGACACGAATTCCCGCCTTTTGTTGCCAATTCAGTTGTCAAGTTGTAGCTCAAAGTTGTACTGCCCTTTGTCATTGGATGACAAAATTCACACCCAGGGGTTTTTTCAGACGAAAATCCTTTATCCATCTCAATTTCAAAACTTGAAAAACTCAATTTTGAAAAACGCGCTAAAAGTACAATAAAACTCAATTTTTCAACTTTTTAGTCGTGTAGTAGATATAAAACTCAATTTTTTATTATTTTAGTAGTACACTCCAAACAATCTTTTATTTGATCGCTTTTTCATCGCAGAGAAAAATACAAATGTTAAAAATGGCATAATAATAAACATGAATGTCCATTTTGTTATGCATGTACTTCAGAGTGAGGTATGGAGGTTCACACAAATAAACTACTGAAGTGTAATTGCTAAAGTAAATCCCATGCAACACATGCGGATATATGGAATGGACTGATAAATTACATGAACCAAACCTGACTGAACGGATTGATCATTGAGTCCAAGATCAATAAATATATGAATATCCATGATATGTTAACATTTCTGTATTTATCATACCAGCCATAATTTCCATTGCGACTGCGTTGACAAAGCTACTGTGATCTCAAACTGATGATCTATCATATGCAGTCATTTTACAGACATGTGATGGGGTTCGGGTTAGGGTTTTCCCGATCAACTGTAATTTACAATTTCTGCCCAGATGCTGACCAGAAGCTAGCATCACAGTACTTAAACAACATAAATGTAGCTGCATAACAACTGTTTATTCCAGTACAATCCGACATAATAAGTCAAGTGGTACACAGGCATGACAGACATGATCAGCATACACAGAAGTAACTCACTGAACAACCTATGCATATAATCAGAAGCCTATCAATTCCAATTGGACTGTGAATTTCTACATGTATGATCCATATACACGATGTATTCAGCTTTCAAATTAATTGATTGTAATTCTTCGGGACCGTAACTCGTCGGTGTGTACCTTCCTTTCGTCGAACTGTCAAACGATTGTCACGTTGCCTTGGTAGGGTCAAGGTTGTTTATTAGCCAATCACGGCGCTACAGAGGGCGCTGGTCGGGAGCCCGCGAAAGAGTGCGCTACTTCACACTAATCCTGCTTTCCGAATGCAACAAGGGAGACAACTATTTATTGATGCAGTATCTCTGTCGAAGGAAAATGGCTGCCAATCGCTGTCGAAAGATGTTAAATAAAAATGGAAAGGTAACGATCGAATCTTTTACCCCAAAATTGTTGATGTCTTTCGTTATGATTCCAACAACGATCCTGGTTTACGTAAGGTATTCAGACATGATGTCTTTATATAGCCCTGTCTCTGCAATTGACCGCAACGTCGGCCAAAAAAAATTCTTGCCGGCAGACGCAAATTATATATTTCTTCCGACTATTTTTTCACAGAAACTCAAATTTTTTTCCACAGAAACTCAATTTTTTTTTTTTTTCTATTGTTGCTCAAATATTATGCAATATTACCCCTCAGCCCATAGGGCTGTGGGGTCTTGTCATTGCCATGTACGTCTGTCCGTCCGTCAACATGTTCTTGTCTGCTGAATGTCTGCAGATCTATCAAGTCGGGCCTGCCCAAAGTTTGGTGAGAGCTTTCTGAATGTTGACTGATGAAATGATTAGATTTTCAGATGGCAGTCTGTTTCTATTGTTGCTCAAATATTATGCAATATTACCCCTCAGCCCATAGGGCTGTGGGGTCTTGTCATTGCCATGTACGTCTGTCCGTCCGTCAACATGTTCTTGTCCGCTGAATGTCTGCAGATCTATCAAGTCGGGCCTGCCCAAAGTTTGGTGAGAGCTTTCTGAATGTTGACTGATGAAATGATTAGATTTTCAGATGGCTATGATGATTTCATGATTTTTTATTATTTTTTTTATTATTTATTGATGGCTCAGCTTGTGCACTGTTATCTATGCCCATCGGGAACCCTTGGTTGCCTTCAAGATTATCATTTGATGGAACCCATATATTCTGGGAGCCTACATGATGCTACATACTACTTGAATGGCCCCTCACCTTGAAAATGTCTTGATAATTGGAAGCTTCAAGGTGTATGAACACTGTTAATATGCAGGAATGGACTATTCATAACAGTCTATTTATTGCCCAAACCGACACCTGCTTTGATTTATGCCTTGATCTCCGTCGGAGATATACAATACAAACGTTAAACGCCAGTTTAAAACCAAAAGTTATCTCCCCAGGGAGTCATCTCCCTTCAGGGGAGCTCTCCCTACTCTCTCCTGGGGAGTTATCCTCCCCCAGAGAGTAGTCTCCCTTTAGGGGAGCTCTCCTGCTCAGCCTGGATATAAAAGCCAGCTCCCAGCATATACTCCTCCTCTTTCTCGTTTGTACCTCCAGTGGTGCACGTCAGGAGTTTGGATTGCAATACAGTTGTTGTTGTTCAAAGTTTATACAAGTTGTTGTTGTCACACAAGTTATTTTTGTTCAAAGTTTATTTCCGAAATATTTTCTTTCGTAAATAATGTCTGAGTATTCTGTTCCCATCCCTTCAAATTCTTGCCATGCGTGCGGTCGTATTTCGACTCGTTTGGATGCCCATACGCGATGTTTTGTCTGTAAGGACAAAATTTGTTATAGAAATAACACGTGTAATGAATGTGTGTCTTGGGATAATGATACTTGGAAAAATTATGCTCAAGCCCGTAGGTCATATTTGCTTCAGGCTTCTGAGAACCCCGATCTATCGGAAGTCGATAGACGGGTGGTGGAAATTTCTCTAGTTGAGGACATTAAAATCAATCAAGATCTGGGTCCTGGGTTAGATTTATCCCGTAATACTAGAAGTCCGGTTCCTTCGTCTGGGTCTGGGGAATTTATACCACCTAGTGGGACGGTTGTACAGCAAGATAATTCAGGTGTACTTGATAGCCTAGCCTCCTCAGGTCTTGCTTTGTCAGGAGGCCTTGGGAAACCGGTTCCTTTGTTCAAGCGGACAAAGGCCAGGTCTCTACCGCGACGCTCTATTGTTCCCGCCGGACAAAAGATTTCGTCTTCAACTCATGTCAGTTCACCGACTCCTTTGTCTGTTGGTCTTTCACCTGCCGATTATCACGATAAAAATTTACATCGTCGGTTATCGCCTCTACGATTTAAATCTGCTCGTTCATCCATAAAGAAATCAACATCTGTTTCTATGGAAGGGCGTTCGGCTTCTAATGTTCGCGTTTCGGATTTGCAACCACCGGGTTTGATTCAGGTTGACTCTTCGCGTCATCATTCTCGTGTGTCTGATTATCGTCAGGGTTCTACACAACGCCGTTCTCGTTCTCGTTCTCCGGTTTGTTGTGTTATTTCATCACCGCTACGATCTGTTACACCGTCTCGTGTTCTTGACTCTGATTCTCCAGTTCGGCGTTCTCGATCTCCAGTTCGTCGCTCTCATTCACCGAGACATCGTGGTGCTATTTTACGGGTTTCTTGTTCTCCGGTTCGCCGTTCTCGTTCCCCGGTTCGACGTTCCCGTTTATCGCCACACCATTTGCCACGTCAGTCTGGTCATGCGCAGACTCCGTTTCTTGACTACACTCACAATAGGGGTGTTCCGTCCTCCCAGCGTTGTCACACCGTTCGTGCTTCGTCACCGGTTTCGTCGGATTCGTCTGATGATGATGATTCCTCTTCAGTGGCGGATAGTTCAGAGGATTCTTCTATGTTGGCGTTTTCTGTCAAAATGAAAGCGCTTCTTTTTTTCTTTTTCTTTTTTTATTCAGGTCCTCATACATCGTATGATCATCATACGATTTGCATGGTCAGTTCTATTACAACAGTCTTAATACAAATTGAATGTGATTCGTAAACTAATTAAATGTCTATTCAATGTTCATTCATTAAGTTATGTATCTGATATGACACTTGTCAACTGAACAGGATCTGTGAAGCTGCTTTTCAATAAAACATCATACTAAGCTAAGCCACTTGTTCCACTTGTCATTAAATTTAGTGATATTGCTTGCCAACTTTGAATTTATCTTTTTTTTTTTTTTTATGAAAGCGCTTCTGGCGCTTGTTCCGGATATGCCGACGCCATCCGAGCCGTTTTCTTCGCGTTATGCTTGCCCTACTGCGGCTTCGGCTGAGTTTACGTCATCGTCGACGTCTCGAAGGACGTTTTCCTCCTGCGCTCCGTCTCCAGCTTGGGAGTCCAATCTCAAGTTATTTGAGGATCAATTGGAAGAGGACAACAAACTTAAGAAGCCCTCCATTTCACGTCATCCGGTCCATGACAACGTGTTGCCGGATAAGGCTCCCAAAACAGATAGAGATCTGAGTCGTTTAACGAAAGCAACTTCTTCGTCTGCGGTTTCGGTTCCATCTAAGGTGTTTTCTGGTATTATGGATATGTTATTGTCTATCCAGCGTGCTACATCTTACGCAGATTGGTTTTTGCTGGCGTCATCCCGGATTTCTCTGGATCCTGAGTTACGTTTGGAGAATGGGGCTACCTTGTTATCTGCCGGTCGCATCGAGTACTTACGCGGCTTCTTGGATACTCTTATTAGGGCTAACCGTTCAGTCATTCAGGCGGGTGCCTTTTCGTATGCTTCACTTTTGCAAGCGCAACGGTCTTCCTTACTTCAAGGTGTCAAATCGGACGTTCCATATTTTATTAAGGACCAACTTCAGCTGCAGCCATTGTCTTCAAAATGGGTTTTCAACAATGCCGTTGAGTCCGTAATGCCCGCGATTCGCGAAGAGCGAACTGCTCGTTTGGTTTCTGCAGTTACTCGGCGTCCCGCGTTTTCCTTGGATCGGAAACCTGCTCGGGGTCGGGCTTCTAAGTCCGCCCAGAAGGGTGCCCCTCAGCATGATTTTCGTGGCATCGACAAACCTCCAGGTAAAGGCCGTGGTCGCCGTTCCGGCCGTGGGAAATCAGGATTTAAGCGCGGTGCCTCTGCCCCCAAATGGCTATTCGGCCTCCGTTCACGTCAAAGATTTCCACCTACCTGCTTTTCGTCATTACAGCCATCCGGTTGTGGGCGGACGTCTGCAGGTTTTCTGCGAGAACTGGCGTTTGATTACGGACGACGACTGGATTTTAAGGACTTTGAAGGAGGGATTCCTGTTCGATTTCAAGACCCGCCCAAGGCTCATCTCTCGGCCTCGTCCTTCTCGAATTCCAGTTTCCGCAGGTCATGTAAAGATGCTCCTGTCCTCTGTCGACACCTTAATCTCAAAAGATGCCGTCAGAGAACTTCCACCAGACGACATCAGCGTGGGCTTTTACAGCCACGTCTTCTTGGTACCAAAGAAGGATTCATCTCAAATGAGGATGGTCATAGACCTCAAGGTTTTGAACAAATTTCATCTTGTAACTCCTCCTCATTTCAAGATGGCGTCTGTGACATCGATTCGGGCCCGCCTCAATCATTTGGATTGGCTGGCCTCAATCGATCTCCAGGACGCCTACCTACATATCCCTATTCATCCTCGTCATCGTCGCTTCCTACGCTTTGTGGTCAACGATCGGTGCTTCGAATGGCAAGTTCTCCCGTTCGGGGTCAATGTCGCTCCTTGGCTATTTACCCGCATTACGTCACCTGTCATGGCGTTCCTTCATCTTCGGGGTATTTTCATCGAGGTGTATATAGACGACATACTCATGTGGGCCCCAGGCGAGGACAGTCTCAACGCACAAGTCCGCTTCACACTGCTTGTATTACGCCATCTGGGTTTCATTCCGCATCCCGTAAAGTCGGAATTGATTCCAGCACAAGTTCGGCGTTACATCGGGGCTGTGTCGATACTCATCTTCAACTGGTATACCCTCCAGAGGACCGTTGGGCCAAAATCCAGGTTCTGATTCGAAGGTTTTTATCATCAACGTTTCAGACAAGACAACAGTGGCAAAGTCTTCTGGATTTGCTCACTTCCATGCAGGATCTTGCGCATTACGGACGTCTCCAGGTTCGTCCTCTGCAGTATCATCTGTCTCCTTATCTTCAGAGGCCATCTCTCAATCCTGCGGTCCCGGTATTGACGTTGCTACATCCACATCTGATTTGGTGGCAGTCTCGTCACAACGTAATGCGGGGAGTTCCGTTATGGTTTCCGGTTCCGGATTACCATCTCTATACAGATGCTTCCGAGACGGGCTGGGGAGCCCATCTGGACGATCTGGAGGTCTCCGGCAGATGGTCGACTTTGGAGTCCAAACTTCACATCAACCTTTTGGAGATGAAGGCAGTCATCCTAGCGGTTCAACATTGGAGTTGTCGTCTCAGCAATTCGTCCCTCCTCATAGCTACAGACAATTCGACGGTGATAGCCCATATCAACAAGATGGGTACCACCCGATCTCTCACAACGTTTCGTCTGGTATGGGATCTCTTCGACTGGGCTCTCATTCATCACTGCCATCTTCATGCTCGCCATGTTCCGGGTCGGCTCAATGTCTTAGCGGACCGTTTGTCTCGTCCCGACACCGTCCTCCAGACCGAATGGCAACTTCATCCGGAAGTGTTCCGTCAGATTTGCAATATATGGGAGTCTCCACTAATCGACCTATTTGCGACAAGGAACAATGCACAGCTGGCTCTCTTTGTCAGTCCGATTCTGGACCCTCAAGCCTTCGCCATCGACGCTCTGTCGATCAGTTGGGACAACTTCCTAGCCTATGCCTACCCACCGATGGCCATCATTCTAGAAGTTCTTCAAAAGATTTCTCGACACGACTGCATCATTCTGCTCGTAGTGCCGTGGTGGCCTCGTCGACAGTGGTTCCCGATTCTGGTCCCGCTCCTCACTGCTCCACCACGTTGTCTCCCAGTTTGGCCCAGCCTGTTACTTGTGGTTCCGTGGTGGCCGCGTCGTCAGTGGTTCCCGATTCTGCTTCCACTTCTCACGGCTCCACCTCGACGTCTACCAGTTTGGCCCTCCCTGTTACGTCAACCTCACGGGTTATTTCATCACAACCCGCGGTGGCTCAATTTACACGTCTGCAGACTATCCAGAGTGCACTCACTGTCCAGGGATTTTCAGCGGAAGTTGCGCAAACGATGGTGTCAGCCAATCGATCTTCCACATCGCAACTCTATCAAGCGAAATGGGCTTATTTCGTCTCCTGGTGCCGAGAACGTGATGCCAATCCCGATTCTGCCTCTGTTTCCTTAGTGGCTGACTTCCTTCTTCATCTTCATCGTGACAGGAAGTTTCAAATCAGTACCATTGAGGGGTATCGGTCTGCTTTGGCTAGGGTTTTACGTCTTTCTGCAGGCATCGACATTAGTCTAAACGACAATATCTCTGCGCTCATTTGGGCATTTGCGCTACAGTCTCGCCGTACTCGACAGCTGTTACCTAAATGGGATATTGGTGTGGTTCTGTGTGCTCTGATTCATCCGCCCTTTGAACCCTTAGAGTCCGCCTCGATTAAAGCTGTGGCCTACAAGACGGCTTTTCTGGCGGCTTTTGCTTTGGCGTCTAGAGTGTCTGAACTTCATGCTCTTGAGAGATCATCAATGACCTGGACGGCGAATTGGTCTCGTGTATCGTTTCGGCCTATTCCGGAATTCATCGCCAAAAATGAGTGTTCGCTTAGGTCCGTGTGCGCAACGTTTGTACTCCATTCCTGCGTTATCAGACTTTGTACATGGTTTAGAGGACGACCTTCTGTTATGCCCTGTTCGAGCTATACGTCACTATCTTACTCGTACCGATTCCAGTCGGGGCTCGCGTCGTCTATTATTCTTGTCTCTTCGTCCTTCGGTGACGCGTGACATTACTAAGAATACCATTGCTTCGTGGTTAAAGAAAACCATTAAGTGGTCATATCAACTGGCCATTGACGCTCCTCCGCTTCTGTCTTCCGTTTCGTCTCATGAAATTCGTGCCATCGCGACGTCATGGCCGTTATGGAAGAACTTATCCCTCAATGAAATTGTTCAGGCTTGTGCTTGGACGGCAAATTCCACATTCACTAACTTCTGTCTGAGAGACATGTCAGTGCAATCAGATAGAGTGACCATGCTTGGGCCTTTGGTGGCTGCCCAGCACGTGGTCAAGTAACTTTTCAAAAAGAGGGGGGGGGGCGGCATTTTGGATCATCGCAGCAAGTCTGACAGCTTGCTGTATCATCTCATCTCATCTCTCAAACATATCATAAGTCCATATACTAGTTGATCACCAATGAAGAAGTTATAGCTCAGATTGCAATCGCAGACTCTCAAGTCAACAATCAAGCCTGACACAATGGTGAGTTATATTCTATACCTTTAATGCGATTCTGCTTGTGTCATTTCAGGTTAGAGCTATGATCTTCTAGATCATATCATCTGAGTCTTCTAACAGTCAACTCACAGTTCAGAGTAGATTCAGAAGTTCCGCTGTCGACTCTCAACATTCCAATCTGCATCAAAGATTAAAGTACACAGAGTTGGATATCAAGCGGAATGTGGACTGACTAGGTGGTTCATAGCGTCAGGTTTGGACGAGGGCGTACCATTAGACCCCTCTCATCCCTGTTTACTCGCTGGATTCGTGTGCTCGGGTCCACGTTTCACATGGCAGTAAATTCTCGCACCACTACCACTATCACGAAATTGGACACCTGGTATGTTATCTTTGAGACAGAACTCTTCCCAATTCATACTCGCTGCCCTCCAAGTGCTCATTCCTGGCAAGATTCCATGAGTCCCTATACGGAGGGTATCTTTGTGCTCCACATCCAAGACAACAGCTACTTGCATGGAGACATGCAACAAGATAAGTAGCCACTTACTTATATTCATGATTACCTTTTTGCATTTCTAGCTAAGGTTTCTTGTGGAATATTATTGTGTCTTGTATGTGATTATCTCAGCGGATATTCAGCCTGCCATTGCAATCCCTTTAAGGCCGAGGTTCCCACCTCCATATGTTGGTAGTGAGGCATAAATCAAAGCAGGTGTCGGTTTGGGCAATAAATATTAAACATTTATAAACAATGTTACTATTTATAACCAAACCAAACCTGCTTTGATGTAATGGCCCTCCCATCCTTCCCCTCACTCCGCGGCCTTGTACACCACAGGTCTCGGTTTGTAAAAACAATGAGAAAGAGGAGGTGTATATGCTGGGAGCTGGCTTTTATATCCAGGCTGAGCAGGAGAGCTCCCCTAAAGGGAGACTACTCTCTGGGGGAGGATAACTCCCCAGGAGAGAGTAGGGAGAGCTCCCTTGAAGGGAGATGACTCCCTGGGGAGGATAACTCCCCAGGGGAGATAACTTTTGGTTTTAAACTGGCGTTTAACGTTTGTATTGTATATCTCCGACGGAGATCAAGGCATAAATCAAAGCAGGTTTGGTTTGGTTATAAATAGTAACATTGTTTATAAATGTTTAATGTTTCTATTGTTGCTCAAATATTGTGCAATATTTCATTAGTCTGTGAAATTGGGGGAAAAAGATGCCATGATGATGATGAAGGATAACAAAACACCCCGTTTCACAGTTCATGGCATGTGTGAATGTGCTTCATTATTCAGGAAAGATTTGCCACCTCACCCCACCAGCAAATACAGTGGGGCATCTTGATTTGCACCAGTCTTTGTTTCAGTGCAGCCATCCATCTGTTCCAACTTTGTCTCTCAACAGGAATACATAAAACTATTCAACATACAGCTAAGCATTTTCTCCATATTCAATCATAGATGACCTGACAAAATCTATTCAACACATACCAATGAAATGTACACATGTGTGGAGTTGTTATAATTAGTATAATCTTAACCCTTGTGTTCATCAGGGGATGATGACTATGAAGATGTTGGGCAGGAGTTTGACAGGTGTGGAGATTTCCCGGATCAAATAGCTGGACTAGATGTGCCTGCGGATTTCCATTCTTTTGGTGAGCATTTGATTACAAAGAGTGCTCACTTCCTACTTGTCACATACACCACATATATCCATAATCGAGCTTTCTCGATGTCAAGTTAAAATAAGTGAATGATTGACTATGCACACTGACATGTGACCTGCTGTCTAGCTTCTTGTGCCAATTTTGAGTGGTAGAATTTCCTTTCTGCCTATCTTTTAGGATGGGGGAATATTTTCACCTGATGATAACTGGATTAAATATAATAAATATGCATCAAATTACCTTCTATATAAATGAAGTAACTTTAAAGGGGTAATGTGGTCTTCAAGCATTTGTGTTCAAAACATCTATCTTTTGTGTTTAAATAAAATGAAATTTTTTTAATATTTTATTTCCGGTTCAGATATTTTATTTTTAACGTTTTGGTAGACTGTCGTTGTCGGCTCGTTGAAACGGTTTCGTTCGGTAATCTTCGACTTTCTCTGTGATGTGACGTCAGCTAAGGCAGAAAGGGCGGGTGTCTGACTTGGCAGACGACGCTTCAGTTCTCCTCGTCTACTGTCCTTGGCTTGGGGACGCGAATGCGAGTTTCATTCACCGTACCACTAAACAATTATTGTACGTTGGCGATGCCGAATAGGTGTGTTGTGTATGGGTGTGATGCCATACCTGACAGAAGTCGAAGCATTTCAACACACACGTTCCCCAAAAATCCGAATCTGCGGAGACAATGGGTGAATTTTATTCGGACCACGAGGTCTGATTTTAGCCAGTCTGATGTCACCAGAAATATGGTCGTTTGCTCCCAGCATTTCGAGCCTAGTTGCTTCCAGGAGTCGGGGCTCCTCATGCAATTGAAGGAAGAGTGGGGTTTGCAATCAAGGTAAGACTATCATTTTATATCTTCCGTAGCAATCGTAATGTAGGCCCCTACCGTTATCCATGCTGTGTGCATGGTTTTGCAAGTCGAGCATGATGCGCGATCTATAAAACTGCCAATTCTATTGTATAATTTTGCTGACATTTTGTCGTCGCCGAAATTATTTACCTGAATTTACCTGAAACATCCCATTATCAGTAGTAGAAAATCTGTATGTCGTCAACATAATCTGCACATGCCAACTTATAGCGCCACGCTAATTGTTGTTGTTGTTGTAATCCTAGGCAATGTCATCGATGCTGCCAAAAGTCACATTGTGTGGCACATTGTAAAAAAGTTCACTTGTAAAAGTCACATGTATACTGTTAAAAAGAACTGGTCTGGAGGTTGAGCGACACTAAACTATCGCAAAATCTTGCTATGTATTATACAGATACACTTGCATGTTGAATTGTTATGTTTATTCATGTTTTCTCATCCATGTACCGTACCCTGCCAATCTCTGGTGTTTGTACAATAAACTTATTCTATTCTTATTACTCACGACTGTTGTTGGTCTCAAAACGAACAGAAAAACTAGCAAAATATGGCAGCTTGTCGAAAATATGGAAGTGTAAAAAAAATATCCAAATTGGGCTATTTTATCCCAGTTGTGAGAAATATCCCAGTTTGTCCTTTTCCCTGTCGTGTGTAAATCATACAGTTTATTTTGTGTCTTTAAATTATCGTTGGATTTCATATTATGACAGTTGTAGTGTTCAACAGGTCGGGGAAAAGGACTAACTGGGATATGTAGGCCCCCTATGTATCCCAATTGGGATAAAATATCCCACTTTTGAATATTTCTCTTACACTTCCATATTTTCAAGCTGGCATATTCTGTCAGTTATTCTGTTTGTTTAGAAACATACAACATTGATGGGAAGTATACTGCAGCAACAACATGAAAAAATAATGCAGGTAATTTAGCAGAGAGAATAACTTCGGTTAGAAAAAGTCAGCAAAATTTTACAATTGCATGGGCAGTTTTGTGAAGTAAATTTTGTCTTGTTTTTGTACTTTAGATGTCGATATTCGTCATTGCCGTTCGGTATTAAATGGGTCAAAATATCCCAATTAGAATATATTTCACTATCCAAACTTGGATTTAATATCCAAAGTGGGAGATATATATCCCAGTTAGTCCTTCGCTCTGACCTGTTCAATGATTTAAAAAAAAAAAAGTGACAATCACCCAGCCCGTAATGCAGGTATGATATGTTGTTGTTTTCATTAGGGCTTTTCTTGTATAATTTCCAAGATAATGAACCTTTCGCACAATTTCACGCTTGTATGGAAAGAATAGTCAACTTTCCTGGTCATTCATTTTCTCTGTCCAGCTCCTTTCATTTCCATAAACGGAAAACAAAACTATCGATATTGATCTTTCAAAAATGAAATACCCTGCCATCCGAGAAATTAGTCTGTGATGGCACAAGACTGATTGTAAATTCGATATTGTGGACAGGAAAGTTGGAAACATTCACAAGGATTCCAGATTATTTGCTTTTGAATGTAACATTGTAACTACATGTATTGGTTTCAGGCACAATAGAAAGGAAATACCAAAACGATAATTTATGGTACCGGATCTTTTATCTCTCTAAGTGACTGGGTTTGAATGAGTGGATTCAGTTTTTCTACTTGTGTAATCGTGGATGACCAACGATTCCGTTATAGAAAGACCAAGCTGGATAATTTTTTTGTTATTTGCCATCTCTCCTACAGAAATTAATTTATGAAGAAAAGGGGTGCCAGACAATGTTAGGAATCCATATCCCCAGTTGTCTGGGAGAATGAATACTCGATGCAAAACAAAATTAATAGTTTTCAATATTGATGAACAATTATATTTTATTTATATAAATGTGCCTAATATAAATTCATTGCAATGAGATAAATTTCAGGACACCGACCAATAAGCACCAGTTACAATTGTCATTCTCGATGCAAAACAAAATTAATAGTTTTCAATATTGATGAACAATTATATTTTATTTATATAAATGTGCCTAATATAAATTCATTGCAGTGAGATAAATTTCAGTACACCGACCAATTAGCACCAGTTACAATTGTCATTCACGATGCAAAACAAAATTAATAGTTTTCAATATTGATGAACAGTTATATTTTATTCATACCGCATGCCTTATTTAAATTCATTGCAATGAGATCAATTTCATGACACCGACCAAAAAGCACCAGTTGAAGGGAGATAACTACAATTGTCATTCTCTCGCACGCGCCACAACTTACAGCGAACATTTGGTTTGTCACGCAGATCATGCCGACTGAAGATTTCTGCCACAGAATACAGCAATAATGTATGTATTTGTCTTTGAAAGTAAATCAGATAGTACTTTATAACATTGTTTTAACTAGGTTGTGCATTGAAGTAGCATAAAATTTGTGTGCACAATATTGTGCAACTTGACGTGACAATATTGCCCAGCCAGGCGTACAAAAACAAGTCAAAGTGGGAACTGTTGGACGATTAGTTGTTCTACACTTTATAATTAGGCATCAATTGATATTCCTACAGTTTTGGTGGAGGAATATTAAATTAGCCCAAAGTTAATAAATATAATAATGAGCGCAGGCAAAATGTACATCATCTGGACAACAAGATAACATATTTCCTTCAAAACCAGTCCATATTTTCGTATTACATTTCTCGGGTGTGAAAACGAAAGAATCCCAACCGTGTGGTTCCCGAGTGTGGAGAGGAATAGGACCCAACATCGTGATATGACTGAAATTTAGTTAAAAGCGACGTTAAATCATATTCACTCACTCACTCACTCTTATTACATTTCTACATGGATTATTAAGGGTATGGCTTATCCATGAAGGTGGAGAGAAGCCATCCTCCGGGCCCTTAATATATTCACAATAAAATCATTATTTCATCATTCATTATTATTTTCACTTTTGTCATAGATTTGCTATTATTTCTTGGTGATGTGGACAGCTGGCAGGTCCAATAATGCTGGATTTGCCAGCCCCTTGACAATGGAATCGAGAAATGGATGTCCTGATCAGGAAACTTAATTGTAATACGGCCTTCTGAAACAAGTCCGACTCTTGTCAAATATTCTGTTTTGGTCTGTTTGCCAGGCGTTAATTTAAGGAGGTAACCTGTTTTCAGGTTGCCTGGAGGTTGCCATATGAAAAGAAGTGGTAACCTATTTTCAGGGTCCCCATAATTTTGACTAATAATATGGCAATATGTTAATAATTATGCAATAGATTGCCATAGATTACCAGTGTAGATGTCATGGTAACCCATTGAGAGGTTACCATCAGCACTCCTCAGATTGAGGCCTGTTTGCTGTTAAAATATTTACCAAGAACGCCTTGTATTTGTTGCAGATGTAGACGTCTACAGACTGGCGCTGTGCCAACTGTTAACCACAAGCATCTTGGTGACAAACAGAGGAAGCGCCCTAGTGAAGATGGGGCATATCATAAACGAGAAAAACAACGTGTAAATATTCAAGTTTTCTTGAATGTAAATTATTTTATACGCTCGTCAATATGTTATGGCGTCTGTCCATCTGTTATCATTCATTGTATTCATAGAGTTTTAGCTTGATAATTGTTTTGAAACTTTGGGTCAAGGTCACTGTCACTCAAAAATCAGGAAATAATAAAGTTCAAGAAAGTTGTTTTCTGGTCAAATTTCAGGTATATGACAGGCACTTGGCAAACAGAAAAACCTATTGTGTTTCAGGTGTGTCTGCTGTTTGTCAGTTAACAGCTGTTATCTCCAGTTCTAGGTTGTATATTGTGTCAAATACTTTGGGTCTACCTGAATTTGGGAGGAAAGAAAAATCCTGTTGATTTTGAGGTTGAAGTTCAAGGGTCACGAAAGTTGCAAACACCACTGCTGTATTTGAGGGAAGCTAAGTTTGTGCACTAAAATCAATTTACTTGAATTTTACTTTGCCAGAACTTCCCATTTGGGATCAATTTGGTCAAATGGTTCAATTGGCTCTCATTATAAACTCTCGCCCATTTTTTTGGCCAGGCAGAATAGAATTTTCTTCAGATTTTTGGTCCACAATTACATACATATGGTTCATGTTATGTTATATCTGGCATATTCTATTATAAAGCGTACCGCCTATGTAATATTTTCATCTTACATCAATGACAGACTCGCATTTTTGTTTTTATTTTTTGTTTGTAGAAACTAATAAATCCAGTCTGTATACAATTATCACAACAAAACCCACAATGGATCGAAATCATAATAAAATATCAAACAATAATTGAGGTGTAGCCAACATCTTTCTGTCAAATGACATTACCAACTCTCTTGGTATTCTAAATTCATTAAACATTTCATATTTATTTGAATCCTTCGAGATATTCACATCACTTATTCCCTTGGACATTTTGGGACCAGCTGTCTGTGACTCTCACATGTGTGCTTTGAAATGTAAAAGAATGGCATTATATGAAAATGATGGTTGCAACACACGTCATAGGCAATATTTTTTCTTGTGCTCAAAAGTATATTTATGTAAAGTTTGGTATACCAGCTTGTTCGCAATGGGTACTCTTTAACCCTACTATTTTTAAGACCCTCATGTTTCTTGGACTAAAAAATCGTGTCTGAATTTTTCTAATGTCATCTACTCTACAGATCTGATGTTAAACACCAATTTTGCTTATTATTCCCATTGCCCTAATTTTTTACTAGCTTGACGAGTCCGTAGTGGTCAGATAATGATAACATTTACTGCTGACAGCTGATTCATTTTGCTTTTCTCAGGTCCTCATCGTTTGAAATGTTGCTAACATCATTTCTGTTATGACAGATGAAAAAGGACAGATTTTGCTACGCTTTATAGTAGAATATGCCATCCCTGCTATCTAATAGAGTAATATATTCTCATCAGTACAGAGTACATGTTACTGTATGATCCTGAGTTTCGCTATATTGTTTTCAAATTTTTCTATACTCTAATATAAATTGTGAAAGCAATGACATATAGACCTGTAGGTGCCTGTTCTATTTGCAAGAATTTTAATTTGAGGTAGTCTTGAGTAATGGGCTATTTTCATCAGCACTACCACTGGCCTGCATATGATGCCTGTAAAATTTTATTCATTGCACCATGATGATCTGGTGTTTTTTGTTTTTGTTTTTTTTTCAATCACAGATCATAGAAGAAGCAATGGTTGATGAACATGTAAAGGCCCCAGAGTTGGACAGTTTCTCAAGTGTGCCTCAAGACGTAACTGATTCAGAGGAAGACAAAGATGTTGAAATGGTGCCAACGGTCACCACCCGATCTGTGTCGACAACTACCAACCTTCCATGCATGTCCAACAACAAAGGTCATTAGTCGTGTACTGTTCCACTGGAGCTTATAAGGCCATTGCCACTTGACTGGTTGTTTAGCATAACCATATCTCGTCTATTTTTTGAGGCATGAGGGATTACATTTTCATGAGTAAAATTGACTCATTTTGTTCATATTCGTATACTATTTGTTTGCAATTCAATAACTAATAATAGACAATTATATCATCTAGCATGTGTATTTTAGAAAATCAAGGTCATGCTAAATAATCAATGGCCTAACTGAATCTGTAAAAAAAAATTCTAATTACATATAGTTTTCATGAAATCAGTAAATTTTCAGAAGACGAGCTGGAGTGTAATCCATTTCAATGCACATCCATGCAATGTTGTACAACATGGCAAATCTCTGCAACTTAGATTCATTACTTCAGGACCTTTTTCTACCCATTCTAATGTTTTTTTGGCAACAACTTTTGGAAATAGTTGACTTGATATATCTTATCAAGATAATTTTGTATTGACAGCAAGAAATATTGCGAAGTGCTTATCACTGAAATATTTTATCACTGTCAAAATGAATTTGGAATGCATAGGATATTCATCAAATTTGAAACTGCAACACATGCATTGAGCATTTATATTTCGGTCCATTCATTCACAATAATTACGTGAATTTGTTTTCTTTTATTGTAGGCACTCAGTATAAATTTCACGCAAAGTATAGGTCGAGAGGTATTCAAGTGGATATAACAGAGCTACAACATGAATGCTCATTACCTCCGATAGAGCCGGTTTGCGCCTCGACTCCAAAAAAAGTCCAACCTGCAGCTGGCACAGTGGATTTAGAAGACGAAAGTGATGTGTCGAACGAAAACTTTGACGTGTCGAAGGACGACTCGGTTTGGAAGCCAGATGAGGCAGAATATTCAGATGATGATGATGATGTGGAGTAAGTTGAAACATATCAGCATCCAACACTTCCAATATGATTGAACTATTTTTTTTCGGTGTCACTGGGTCAAAGTTGGTCCATTTGTCAGTCAGTGATTGCATGTTCTCCAGAATAAGGCCCAGGCTTACTGAAAACGCACCAGACACACATCTATCATGGGCTAGAGCAAAAATTGCAATGGGAGTATTGGCATGTACTTAGAGGTCAAACTCTGTAAACTTATCACTTATTGCCTGTTCTTTAACCAGGGCCATGTTTAAATACCATCCAAAGCTGAGGGGTTCTCAGCACTTAGGGTGGTTCAGGTTGAGGCTGATAATCCTTAAATGATTCAGCAGTTGGCTCTCCATCTGCAAGTAACCTATGGTACCCGAGAATTTCAAATTGGCTTTTCTGTTCTTTTTATATCAAATAATCACTGGAGGGTCCATCAGTTACCAGATAAATTACATGATTTTCCAATGGTAGACAGATGGACATGAATACAGAAAATTCAAGTAATGTTAATATTTTGTTTTTTCAATTTTCAGGAACATCCCAATGAGCAATACCAACAGGAAATTTGTGGTGTCTGAGTCGATGCTGTTGGCCTTGTTTAGTGTGTGCCATCTGTGTTACACTGCATGTTTCGGACTAACCGCAAGAGTATCCTCTATAGTTGGAACAATGGTAATCATCACCCAGGATTGCTTATCATGTGGGGGCACCTTCACTTGGCGGAGCCAGCATTCAACAAAAGCAATCCCAGAGGGTAATCTGTCTCTCTCTGCAGCAATTCTGTTTGCAGGAGCCTTGCCTAGCAAGGTTCTTCAAGTTTTGAAACACTGGGGTGTGGCTGCAATATCTCCATCAACGTTCTTCTCCCATCAGCACAATTATCTGCATCTAGCAACACGGCAAGTGTGGGAACGTGAACAAAAGAGCAACCTGGCATCATTGAGGAAACGAAGGGATGTTCGACTTGCTGGAGATGCCCGGTGCGACTCAATGGGCCATTGTGCCAAATATGGCAGTTACAGTATCCATGATTCAACCCACAACAAAATTGTATGCATGGAACTGGTACAGGTAACTGATCAAACAAAATACTTTCTTATTCCTCGGTGGACACATTTGATCAGACAGGTCATATTCTGATCAAATATGTTTGATTGGTAATTGGTAAATCCTGCGACTAAGATATACAAACTTAGCAATTACACTGGAATTAGCCACAACTGTTCCTATCAATAATGCTTTCGGTTGATACAATAATGCCTTCGGTTGATAGTCACGCGCACCATTCATTGATCCACTATAACCCTCACCATATAACAGTTCATTTTGATGCTCCCTACCGGTTATTTTCTGGAAGCTAATTCCTTCCCCTCCCCCATATTACGGTACACACCATGTTTGTCATGTCAATCCATGTGCGCATGCGTAGATATGCAATGTGTATCATTGTGTATCTACAATGTGGCATCTACCAAATATGGAGAAGATCGGGGTCGCTGTGAAGCTCATATACGGCTAATCACCAGCACGGCGAACTTTAATAAAAATGACAAGGAATTGGCTTCCAGAAAATAACCGATAAGGAGCATCAAAATGAATGTTTATACAGTACAGGTTATAACGCACAGAGGTCAATGAACGGTGTGTGTGACTGTGAAGCGAAGGCATTATTGATAGTAACAGTTTGGGCTGCACTGGAATATATTGTGTTTCAATGAAAACAAATAATGTGTCTGCATTAGTGGGATACAATTTTGTCTTAGTTGTAGCAGACTACTCTGACTAATGTCTTGGTCATTATTGTATTTATATTGTCATTTTGATATATTGTATGTTTGTATTTTACCCCTTGGCCAGTACATTTGTTCTTTTGTGAACGATATATCTGCAAAACGGTTTGATGAATTCCAAATTTGCTATACTTACTTACCTAGTCGATAGCTGGAAACCTATCGAAAATGAACTCCTGCTGGCAACACAATCAATTTTTTTTTCAACAATCATTTAATAATCATAATATGTGCATTTTACAACCCCTAAAATTCACCAATTTCAAGACTGGATCTGTAGCATCAAACTTATTTGGTTGTACAGTACTGTCGTAAGTTACTGCAGTCAAGCTTTGAAACAGTTACCCGAGGGGTTTTCAGATGCACAGCTTCATATTTATCCAAACTTTTCATTATGACATTGTATGTTTCTGTTTTCTTTCAAGTCGTCGGAAGTGAAAAACAGCAACCAAATGGAGCTTGAGGGGTTGAAAAGATCTTTGAAGGTGTTGGCCCCTATAATAGGCAGGAAAAAACAGTCCACACAGATTGTCACTGACCGACATAAACAAGTTGCCAAACATGTTCGAGAAAAAACTAAAATGAAGCACTACTATGATGTTTGGCATGTGGCTAAAGGTGAACTTGCTTCTTCATGTCATTGTGTCAGTTGAAAGGAATGAAATGAAGACCAGATAAGCTAGAATATCACTAACAGTGGGATTTAAAGCTATGTACACTTTTGAGTTTGTCACAGTGTCTGAATTTGTTGTTGTATAAAATGTGTATTGCAGTTTTGTGGACAACTATGGTCAGCAGTATGTCAAAAAAATGCTACAAAACTGCAGTTAATCAAACAGGTCGATGCCTGCAAGGTCTGTCCGGTTATAAGAACTCAGAGCTCAGCTCCAGGGGGTGCAGTCCTGTCCTCCCCCCCCCCACCCAGCAAGTTCCCCCTGGTATATTATTTTAAGATTAAATTTTATAACTATAAAAGATATATTGCTTACCAAAACAGCTATTTGGATATAAAAAAAAAAAAAGACCTATATGAGATAATTTCCCACGTGGGGCGAGGGCGAACATGATTGTGGAGGAACATGACCAGGGGGACAGCATGGGGGAGGGGGGATGCCGACCAATCTACAATCCAGCTTCAGGTCCTATATTTTCACTCCTTTATTCGCCATAACTGGTAAGAAAGTAACAACGGCCAATTTCTAATTTAATGTTCAATATTTATTTAACATCCCTTTTTTGTTATTTCAAGGTCTACAGAAGAAAATGAAAGCCCTTGCCAAAAAAAAGGGCATGGAACTGGTCACTAAGTGGAAGAGGAGCATAATCAACCATCTGTATTGGTGTGCCAGCAGTAGCAATGGGAATGGGCATCTGGCCCTTGCCAAGTGGCAATCACTGCCAAACCATCTTATCAATATTCACAAACACAACAACAAGCACTACAAGAAATGTGGACATGCCAGAATTGAAAGAGAATGGTTCAAACCAGGTATATGCCATATTTTGAATATAAGCACTGTTAATAGTGATTTTCCCAAAATTATTTTGGAATCAATCCTGCAGCTTTAGCCACAGAAAGCTCGATATAGGGATCACAATGATGTATAAATTGTGGCATTTTTGGACCCTCTCCAAAGTGAGACTTGCCCGAGATATTAAATCATGCTAGATTGTCAGAACCCATCATATCCCCTCAGAAGCCGGAACCCACCCAGAGAGACCGAACCCCACCCTCATATATTAGAGGAGCTAACACAGCATGCTACAGTGATCCCTCTAATAATTCAATCAGCCTACCAAAATTCAATCACCCCCAGGTTCGGGGACAAAATTCAATCGGCTGTTCTAATAAATTTGATCATCCCCTAAAATTATTGAAACAAAGATGAAATAATGGATTGTTTGCAGAATTTTGAACCATCTCCAAATTGTCAAATTCCTAGCTGTTCAAAAAAGTTGATCCTACCGGTCAGACGAATATTGTGAAAAATTTCACTTTCTGTGATTGGATTATTAGAGGGGATTATGATACACGTAACGAATTTTGCATCCACTCCCCTCTCCGTCCCCTTTTTATAGATAGTTTGTCAATTTCATTTTAAGTACTGGGAATTTAAATTAAATTGAGAACACGGTGTTCAGGGTACACACTATTATTCAACACGCACATAAAGTTAGATCGCAGTTCGTTATTCGGGACCAGTCATTCAGCGACTCGCAACAGCACCCCTAGCAGTGCCCCCTGGCATCAGATTTGGGATATGAAGGTGCAAAGATATAGAGCATGACATTCTCTCTTGCTATACAGAGTTTGGAGTTCAAAGTACTCGTAATAAAAAAAATACAGATTTCCATATCTGAGGAAATAATTGCTGGTCTCCTGGAATAATAACCTTGCGAACTGCAAACCGCGGTCTAACTTTATGGACGTTTATTCAACCAAACACAGGTAAATATGGTAATGGGTTCCAATGACATGAATTTAACACCAAGTTGAACTGAACGTTGACCGTTTTCATTCCACAAATTCTGCTTCCAGGGACAGAGGTATATGAAAAGCTGTGTGACCTCCTTCTGAATACCAACCTGCTGAAGGCCATTCAGATGATGAGCCCATGTGAGCAAACATCATCTTTGGAGGGCTACCACAGCACGGTCATCCACTTCGCCCCTAAAATGTACCATTTTGGATACCATGCAATGAAGACTCGGTAATTATTCACATTTTCATCAATCATCTCTCCATTTTTATGCAACTGAACAAGTTAGTTTTTTTTTGAGGGGATATTTCAGTGTGTGTTATCTTCAAGAAGAATGTTATTGGTAGGTTTTGGAGTGGAAAATTTTTTTGGGGCTTTATTACCGTCACATAAACGAGTTTTCCATATGTAAATGTGACATATCCTTGAGCAAAATGTGATATTTGGACAGTTAGGTTTTATATCTTGACCAACACCCTGGCTCGCAGATGATTACGCTGATAAACAGCTTGCATCACTGACGTCCCTTCTCTCCTTGTTCTCCCCGCTGATTCACATCGCCAAGTTCGCACCTCTTGGCCGTAAGGGGGCGCTTTATCTGGTTACCCAATCGTCGTGCCGTAATAGCTCGGAGATAACTAGATTCCTCATACTAACCACGATTGGCTAACTACCTCACGTGATCAAAATTACGTCATGCCTTCGTGATAGTGAGATGACGACTCTCACGTAATGTGAAAGCCATGCCAATATTTTGACAGCGACACATATCAACCTGTAACCATCTCGGTCATCTATACGCGGTAAGACTGACCCTGGGATAGTGTGTATCCATGTTCAGCCTACTTTCGGCAACTGCCAGAGGGAATTTCCATAAATCAATATCACGTGACTTCGTCAGCCAATCAGCTAAAGTCTACCGACGTAACCCCAACGTAACTCGCCATTTTCGAGTCATGTGATGAACTACTTGTTCAAAATTTTAGATTCACCACACCTCTTAGATGATCTGAAAGTTATACATACCTATATATTTTGTAAGCCCAGGCAATATCTGTTTCAGAAGTGGTATGAAAACCTATAATTTATCATATTTCTCGAGTCTGTTCTCCGCCGGATGACGGCCGAACAGAATCCGGTAAAGTACCGGATATGGCTCCGCAATAATGGAGACACACGATTCGCAAGCCATATGGATGGCGACGTGTACACAAATGCCACACGTATCTCTCAAAGGAACTTTTCCCATCTTTATTACAGTCCACATTCAATTCAGAATCTGAAACAATTGAACGGTGTTTTCTAGGCAGATTGATTTCCTTATATATGAATGACAATTAAGCGTGGTCTTGTCAGTGGGAAGTTAACAACATTTACAGGGATTTATTTGTTAATTATTCATTGGTCATTGGTGGTTGGCCTATGCAGAGCGCCCCCTTACGGCCAAGAGGCGGGGGAACAAAGGGAGCAGGGACGTCAGTGATACAAGCTGAATAGTATGAGCATAGCAGATGATATGCATAGATGACTAGTTGAACAAGCCAGCAGGTGCTTTTACTCTCATTGAGATAAGTCCATAATAGTTTCCCCATAGAGCAGAAATGTATTTTATTCAGCATAAAGTAAAGCATATTACCCCTATCTTCAACAATCGAGCATATACATTCACCTCATTTCTGCCAGTTCAGACTCGGACTAGGACTGCCTGAATTCACTGGGTGGGAAACAAATGACATTCCAGCATATCGGCACTGCAATTTATGTGTAGTGATTATTCTTGATAAGCCCATTCATTAGTACTGGATGCTATTAGTTACACGGTTTGTCAGTGGCCCAATACAGAAATATATGGGGTCAGTAAAATTTATATTGGGCGAGGCATCACCCAAGCCCAATATAAATTTTACTGACCCCATATATTTCTGTATTGGGTCACTGACAAACAGTGTAACGACTTCATCCCACTGAAGACCCTTTCCGAACACGCTGAAGTCCGTAGGCAAATTGCGCGAGAAGGGAGAAGTACCGTTGTTGTTGCTCATGAAACAAAAAAAAACACTGTAGGCGCTTATGTGAAGTCACACACTTGCAATATTCATTAGCATTCATCATCGCTGATCATGATGAAATACGAGCTGTTCACAAAATGAATGCTGTCTCATTTAGAAGCTCATATGCTGAAACTCACTGTTATTTCAAAATGTTCAAAATGAAACCTGATCAGTAATCGATGAGGCAGCCGACTCACGTGCATTGAGACAGGAGCTACTGTTTTATTCATGGTAATTTACTTTCATATAATGACTATTATAAAGTTTTTCCAGAATAAACTAATCTTCATGTTTCTACTTTTTCCAAACAGCTTACTTTTGGCAGCTCTGCACTTTAATGAAAATGCTGGCCGTGACCAAGCGGTCAGCAAGAGGGGTATACTGGAATTTGTTGTCTTGTACCCCAAGTTCAAGGAGGGGGGGTACACAGTCAAGGCTGTGAAGAAAGCCTGTACTTACAGTAAGTAGTAGCTCTACGGGCTTCAGTTTCGAAGATTAACCTACATTACGACAACAAACGAAGTCATGTCATTGTTCACAGCTCTCTGGAACACTGGCCATGCTGGCTGGGTTGACCATAATTACCCTCATTGGTTGATCTATTATTTGCGGTAATTGAATCAAATATCATAGGAAGCTATACTCATGTTGACACACATGTTGAATACATGAAGTAAGACAAATCAAATGTTTCTCTATGTATTCCATTAAATTCCCATGTTCCCTGATGACTTTCAATTTTTTAACAGGGTATGTTGCTGCCCTCTTGGAGGAAGTAACCAAAATGCTGCAAGAAAACCTATCTACTGGAAAGTTGGAGCAAGTCCCAAAGGCATTGTGCCATGATTATGTTCGCCCAGACAAGGCTGAGGCCATAGCTGCACACCGATCTAGATTTAATCTAGAATAAGTTGGTCATATTTTATACAGGAACTATTTGTTCTTGGCTACACAATAGCCATAAACATACATCTGATCATGGAGGATCAGTAGGCTACTTTAGCCTTGAACAGCAGTGATCTATCAATTTGTGTACCGTTGTAAGGGTGTTTCATTCGGGTGTGCATGTTTGTTCCCACTGCCTTGGGAAGTTTTTTGGGGAGCTTAATCTGTCAGACATATTACATAGGGTAAATCCTTTGATAGATCAATCTACTGATTAAAATTCAATTGACCCTAAATTTTTGGTAGGTCATTCTAATGAATAATTTGATCATCTGCTGTAATGATTTTCTCCACATCTTATTCTAATAAATTTGGTCATCCACAGATGTTTAATATGATGGGGAATTTCACTTCCTGTGATTGAATTATTAGAGGATTTAATGTAGTTCAAAAAGAAAAAGTATGAAATCATAAGAAATTCTTTTTATTGTAAACCAGGCAAGTTTCTGAAGCATTTCTGTCCAGAATTGAAATTTTGTCATTCGCAATAGTTTATGGTGCCTCCTGGAAACCGGTGAAAGTGAAATTCTCTTCCAGTCCTGGCGGTTGGAAATGTGCCCGGATACAACACACAACACATGAGGGCAAAACTACCCGAAAGTCCTTCCCCAAATACAGCCAGCACCATCGAACGAACTGTCTGTAGGCCACATGCCTGTACCGCTTATGGCCTTCCCCCTGGTACGCTCTACCGCCATACTGTTGACGATACTGCAACCAGGCAACATCAAGAACATAATTATTCAAACACAGCACCTGAAAACCAGGATGCTGAGTTATACAGGCATGGTCCTCTCGTGTTCTGGCTACCTCGTCTACCTCCCGACAGCAGCAATTTTCCCGTTGGTTTTGTAGATCTTGACAATTGCCACAGGTACACCTATATGTGGAATATGATGGAATATATTTTAACCCTACCTGGTGCCGTCTCGATACGAGGTCAAATGCAGCCTGATAGAAAGGTGGGCAGGCTCAGGAAGCCGAAACTTGTCCAGCTCTAGGAGACATTTTGAAATAATCAATATGGACACTTTGGTGAGGTTATATTCCAGAAAATCTTTTTCCATCGTTAGATGAGGTAGCATAATCTGATAGCAAGCTGTGTTGCATCAATCTGTTGGCAGTATTTTGTCCATGCGATATATACAGTTCCAGGTTATGGATTGATACCAAACTTGTGTATATCTTCAGGCACAGGTATAACTTACATTCCACATGCATATAGTCACAGCAGAAGCCTATTGAAAATCAGTGAGATTGACCCATTTCCAGGTTACACTGTCTCAATTTATCATGAATTTATTATCACCATATCTTAAGAATGACCGCCTAGGAACAGCGAACTTATGTAGGCTATTGATGGTCTGAAACCTCTAAGCCTATTTTTCAAGGGTCACTGGGTCAAATTTGTCCATTCATCTCCAGCTTCTTATTAACACCATATTTCAAGTATAATATTACCTAGGCTTACTGAACTACACACATGAGGTCATATACAATATTGTCTTTGGGATATTGTCATCGCCCTTGTTTTTTCATTACCGTCATATCACAAATATGAACCTCAATGTAGTCACAAAACAGAGGCCTATCAAAAATCAGTGATCGATCCAGTTGTTTGGGCCAGACTGAGACAGTTTTTCACCATTTGAAATTTGACTGCCTGGGAGCATGAAACGGACATATAACATATGCTTGTGGTCTAAGTGAGATTGACCTAATTTTTTTAGGTAAACTGGGTCAAAGTTGTTCATTTTTTTCATCTTGCTTTTTAACTACCATACTTCTAGATTGATTATGCCAAGGCTGACTGACCAAATATTGAACACATACTTGGGCTCCCACCAAAATTGGCACTGGAGTGTTGTCATGTGTGTATGTGCATATAACAGAGTTAGATACAGGATCTCGCAGCGTCCTTAAAAAGAACACAACTATAAAATCAAATGACCATTTTTCCACAAAATCAAATGACTTTACTATAGAAAACTCATAGATTAAAGTGAATATCAGGGGCAAAAGGCACAGTAGTTTGTGAAAAACACTCTAAGAACACAAACTGACAATGTTTTGGCATGTCCGACACAATTTGAGTGATATTAGCCATTTTGCAAAATTATTTTTTTTCAAATAACGAAGCTATTTTCAAACAAGGACTGGCGAAAATCCTGCATCTAACCCTGGTTCATCAATGTCCATCGTTGCCACCATGTCTCAAAGATATACAGCAGTACCATAGTTAAGGATGTCCGCTGGTGGTAAATTAACTTTTTGAATAATGTGTGTTGTTGCATCAATAATTGTGTAATATGAGGAAAAACAAAGAAAAAATTTAGGTTGGTGTGCATTTTTTAGCTGTAGGCAACATTAGGTGGACTGACCCATGCTCAATTTGATAACCCAGAGAACATAGGGAATAGCTCTAGTTTTTAAGCATATTCATGAAAAATTCATATAATTAGTATTTAACTTTTTATTATTTTCTAACTGTTTGCAGATAATCACAATGTCTTATCAAAATTGATCAAATTGGATGAATATTGCTGTGCAAAGTTCCCGGCTAGAAGGCTTTTAAAGGAAATACCGATCTCTTAACCTAGAAAAGGGAGGTAAAATGGGCAAAATGGCTGCCAAAGCCAAAAACCACCAGGCATCCTAATAAGTCACTGCTGGTTAATCTGTCAATTTTATTACAAATTTCTTGTTGCCATAAACTGCTTGTTCTCCATGAAGGGCCATATTTTGGTATCGCCAAGGTCAAGGGTTTCTCAGTAATTTACACAGTTCATGTTTACGTCCGTGTATGCTTCGGTCTGGCTGTTAGATTTTAATGTCCTTGTAATATCTCCAATTCCATGTTATGTAGTGAAAGTGTACCAAACTTAATGCTCTACCCATGGGGCAAAGAAGAACCCTTTACATGGTGGTCAGAAGTTATACCTGAAAATTAGCGACATTCCATACTTCTGAACTGGAGTTCCTGGCATGGACAGTAAATGATTATATTACATGAAATGCTGAGAGCGGTTTTGGACATTGGCCAAAAAGAACACTCTAAATATTATATATCAAGTTTCAGCTCTGTTTTCTCTAGGAGAGGGGGAAAATGCCATCATCCCCAACCACACCAGATGTTAGGCGTTTATGAATAAATGTTGATTTTTCAAAGTGGCAGTAGTTAATTATGAGGAGTCCGAAATCATGAAATGAGAAAACAAATCTCTGATATCGTTCAATTGCTTGATGTAAAGTTTGGTATACATCATCGATGCATGAAGAGACTTATGTAATGATTATCGGCTTCTCTGATTGGATGTAAACCATAAAGGGGGGTGTGCGGGGCATTTCTAATTGCTGAATTTTTGATAATGTGCATACATGTCGCTTGACTGCTTGGTGTTCCTGACATCTTGGTTCGAATTGAATACATTATGAATGGCTGGCACCCAGAGCAAAGGGGTTTTCAAATTCGCAGCTTCATATTAGAAATGCCCTATTTCCAGGCTATACTTTTTTTACCACATCTGTTCAACTGGTATAACTTTTGAAGCGTCCTTTTGTCCTTTTATGAGACACCTTACACAGTTATGCCCCTTCATGTGTGTAATCACTTGGGGAAAGCCAATGGGTTTTGACATGATCAACCTCCTTGTCTGTCCAGTTTCTGTCCAACATTGCAAGTTTTGTCATTTCAAAATTCAGACCTTAAATATATACAACTTTGCAAGAATTGCTGTCCTGCATGTGGGGATGTGGATTTCTGCAAAAAATTAATGTAAAAGCTTTTTATTCCATTCAACACCTTTTTCATATTGTCACAGATTGTACCGCCCGGTCAGCAAGATACCTCTGATCTGAATTCGGCATTGTTTGGATTGATCATGAATGACACAGAATAACATTCTTGGTGCCTTCTTTACAATACCTACTGGAAAATAAACTGCAGCAGGGATATGCATTTCATAAACCCTACTGTATGTTCATACATACCCAGAAACTATCCCATGAAAGCTAAAAGTTCTCTGAAATGTTGTGGATGGTTAAGAGACAAGATTTTATTATTGTATCCTCTTGAATTTTTTTTTTTCTCCGCTGAGCAATATTTTATGATCTACTGCACGGATCCATGACAGAATGCAAGACTTGTAGTTGTGGTAAAACAACAAAATAACACAAGAACCAGTACCACAGTTACAAGTTTTGGAGTTAATGAAACATGAACATGATGTAAATTCAAAAAAAGACATTGTCCTTTTGGGATTTGAATGCTTGTGGCATTGGAGCCAGAAATCTCTTGTACATATGACTCATATATACCTATTTGATTAAAACCAGAAACGAAAGATGCATATTGCTTGGCAGATAAAGGTCAAAAACAAGGGGGGGGACCAGGTATTCGGTATATGTAAAAATCTCGTACATTTCAGGCCTTGTTTTCCTTAACAATTCACAGAAATACTAACAGATTTCTATACAGTATGCTGCAATTTTGTTTTTGCTGGAGTGCTCACAGAAATCAGATTCCTGTGGAAAACCAAGTCCTGCTTTTTAACTCATTTCATCAGATTAATATTTTATTCTCAAGAAACCATGATGATGCTGAAAACATTAGTAGAATTTGGATCTATCGATCAATTGCGGGACATATTTCTCTGTTCAAATTATCTCAAGGTCAACTGATCTTCCCCACTTTGTTGTCGCCTGACCTTGACATTTTCTATCATACATCCCTAAAGCGTGGAGAAGCTGTTGTTGGTCAATACTCAGAACACGTAAATGTGAGTGTTGAGGATCCCAACTCCATATGACAACAAGTGAAGATGGGGAGCATTATTTGTAGATGAGGTTTTATTCCGATTGCATGTAAAACCACTTATTATAAAGCTGCTTGCATCAGGTCTACTGATACACATAAGGTGATGTATTTTGCATGGTGGAGACTTTAGTTGAGCAATTAGGCAACAGAGCTGATTCGCATGTTATTCATGCTCTATCGGAATGTAGAATGAGGTATCAAACAGTGCCCCAGGTTAAATTGATTTTTGGTCAGAATATTTCCACTGCATGGGCACCTATGTTGCTGATTGGTTATTCTGTTTTACTGTTACTAAGGGATATAACTAAGCTTGTTATGATAATGTCATTGGAGCGAATTGCATCCAATGAATGTAAGTGTCCTTTCGTGTAAAGATAACTCTGTGAAATGAGCGCATCGTACTTAATAATTTGCAATTTTACAAAAAAAAATTCACCTCACAAAGGAATGTGAAAGTTGAGGCTTGTTATTTTTAACAAAGAGTCACCAATTTACCTGTTTATTATTTGAGAATGTGCACTCCAGAATACTGGCAATTGATAATGGTGTTATTGACGAGGGAGGCTTGTTGAAATGTTAACACAGGTTGGAAATATGAGGGACTTGAAGGTAAAGTCGTTTTTCTTGAATAACTTTAAAAAGATGAACAAATTTTCATTTTTTTGTCAATGGCACATATTTTCACATTGGTTTACGTGCTTTGAAGAAATTGTTGCTTATCTACTTCAGGAGATAAAAGCAGTCTATTATTTTTTTAAATTGCCATGTTCAAACAAGTTAAATAAAAATATGATCAATGGCAAAATGTGTTAACATGTGTAAATATTGATCAATTTATGCGCAATGTAGAAAAAAAAGCTAATCTGTTCATATTTTCTAAGTTACTCAAGAAAAATGACTTTTTATGCCTCCAAAATTGGAGAGGCCTCATTTCCCTGAACTGTTGAACATATCGGACTGCAATATTTACCCATGCTCTGATTGAACAGCAGAAGTGTGGCCTGGCCGCAATTGGGCCATGCCACAATCTCAGATGTAAATATTTGGAAATATTGTAGTGAAAATAAACTCTTGGACATTAATGCATATGTTGGGTTCTTTGTGAATATAAAGTGCAGCAATCTATCGGTTACCTGAACAATAGATTGCTGCTTATTTTCAGCCCTTGGACTGGTAAGAGCCTTGTCCGTATTAAGCGAGTAACATCAGGGAATTGTTCATAGCTGTTGCTGATCCAGTGTCAAACAGAGAATTCACCATTACTTTCTGATCTCAAACAAATCACAAGAGCTAAAGTTGTTCATATCATTAATTTCATCTGTGACATGACGCATATACCATGGGACCCTAGGCCTGAAAAGGGACCATTAAAAACTCTCTTTTTTTTCTCTCAAACTGTAGGCAGCCCCAACCTGTCTTGGCTTGCTCCATAACACATGCAATTTTTTAGTGGCCCTTCATTACCGCTTTGCCCCATGTTGACGCCGCCCTGTTCTAAACCATACAGGCTTTTCTAGGCTGCCCCATTATGCATAGACCTTTTTGGTGATCACCTGTGGATTGACCGGTACAAATCTGTTGGAGGGCTGGGGTCAAACATTTATTAATTTTTCTATTACTTTTACAGTGACCAATAATTTTGCATGTTTAATATTTTCTGAAATAAAATATTATTTAATAAGGTTAATTAATTAATTTATCACATAAGGTGTCAAATGGCGTCCTCACGGACTAGGAAGGCGCGTCAAATGGCGTCACCGTGGGGCAATGGTAGTAAGCCTCCATGGGGCAAAGAGTTAAGAAAACCATTACATCACAACTTAACTTTTTGATAATACTCTTCAGTACAAAAAAAGGAAGCCTTACACCAACTGTTCACAAATAAATCATTTTATTAAATATGCCACTGGATAATGAGGTCCACATACCATTACATGAACAACCACCTGAATTACATAAGCTTACTATTCAACTTCTAGTAAACATTTCCCAAGAGGACATGTCAACAGGAAACCCGTTGGGCATTAACATGATTAAGGTGCTGGACCGGTAATATGCTGTTATGTTTTTGGTGTATTGGAATAGCTTGATATAACAAATAATGGTGATCTGAAACTCAGGCCTGCAAGTGGCTTACAGTCAAAATATAGGAGGAAGTTTGACAAAATATAGGAGAAATATAGGAATTTTCTGAATAAAATATAGGAAATAAAGTAGCCCCAGCAGGGACCTAATCATGTAGGTCCCACGTACATCCTAGCCACCATCGTCGTGTAGAAGCCCGAATCGTATAAACAATGACTTAGTTGCTCCTTACCATGCATTTTCCGATAAAACGTATCATGAACTAGTCCGAACGGCCAACATCTGTTGTCTTTTTGAGTGGGTTTCATGGCCTTTTTGTATCAGAGTCCGCTTGAAAATATCAGCTCCGCCATGTTTGTTTTCACGCTGGAGTGTCGACTGCGCAAACGGTGGCCTCAGTGAAAACGGGAAGTGCACAAACCAACACCACAAACGTGGTCGTAAGCTAGGCAGACAAATTTTAACTGAAAAATTCATTCATTCAAATTCATTCATTCAAATTTATTCATTCGGAAGCAATAATCGGACGACCACGTTTGTGGTGTTGGTGTGTGCACTTCCGGTTTTTACTGAGGCCACCGTTTGCACAGTCGACACTCCAGCATGAAAACAAACATGGCGGAGCTGATCATTATATTTTCAAGCGGGGACTGGTACAAAAGGCGACGAAACCCACTCAAAAAGACAACAGATGTTGGCCATTCGGACGATTCGGACTAGTTCATGATACGTTTTATCGGAAAATGCATGGTAAGGAGCAACTAAGTCATTGTTTATACGATTCGGGCTTCTACACGACGATGGTGGCTAGGATGTACGTGGGACCTACATGATTAGGTCCCTGCTGGGGCTAGAAATAAAGTAGTGTAAGACAGGTCTGTACTACATTGTATGTTCCAAACTTTGTAGTTTTCTGGTGTTTAATCAAATTACTTTCACTGAAAGCGGTGATAGTGTTGGTCTTTCAGGTGACCTGTTCTGTTGTTTGATTAAGCATAGAGAGATTGAAATGTTTTCATATTTGGTGAGCGAAGCGGAAAACAAATTCTGAAATGTATTTCCTCATGTCTCTGTTTGACTCATTACAGAGCATTGATGAAAGTATTCATGAGAAAAGTCAAAATATAGGAAATATAGGAGGTTTTGAGTAAAATATAGGAATGACTCAAAAATATAGGAGGCCCTTGAAGGCCTGGAAACTTTGTTAGAGTAACATGCAGTGATTCACATTTAATCAGCTCAATTATCAAAGCACCTGTACATACACTTTACTTTGTGACTAGAAATCCTGGTGCAGAAAGATTTGTTGGATAGTGATCGACAAAACTAGAAATTCATTTTCCAGAATGTCAATTCCGTCTACCCAGTACTTCGAAATATATAAGCAAAATCCCCTGCAGCATATATTCGGGTAAAAAGCATTTCTGAACTTCACTCTTGACCCCTGAAACAATCTTCAAATAATTTCAAGGTATAAAAATGTATATATATTTATAAATATAATATGTCCTCATAAAGTAATGACGAATAACTGTCAAAATTTACATCAATAACAAAATTAGGATATCGCTGTTAATGGTTGTGTTATATAACAAAAAATTACAATTTTTTTCCATAATTGAGATAATTGTGCACCGAAAATAGTTCAAAAATGCGTTTGTCTTGCTATACAAATATCGATTAGTTTTGCAACCAAGCGACCAGTATATATGTGTGAGGTTTTCGCTCGCTGACGAGATGTTCGACTTTTTCCAGCAAACAAGATATTATTACAACAACAACATGACAGATGTTTGTCCTGTCCATTCACCTTTGCTACTGATTATCGTGACAGTGATACAAATCAATTGTCACGGCACGGTTAGGTAAAAATTTAGACAACATATTCTGAACTTCATGCGAGAACTTCAATTGAAATAAAGAAGAACGTGTCAAAAACTCATCAATTCGGCATGAACCTGCCGGCAGATCATGGTAGTCAACACTGACCAGTCCGTATTCCCAACGCGTGTTTCCCCTTCATCTTCCGGATCATCATCGCCCTGGGTGGTCGTTTGTACTTCGGGTTCGAACTGGTACGGTTCGATGCCCATTTCTTGCCTCGGGGAAGAGTCGGAATCGGAATAATCTAAATCTGAACTGCCGCTGCTGGAAGACGAGGGGGAAGACAAGTCCGCCATCTTGAAATCTATCCCTGAGCTGACGTCACGATCGAAAACGAGGCTCTCCCTCGCCAAAGCTTTCGTTTTCGGAAAACACAGAGAGCCCGAACAAAACAGGGATAAAAATAGCTAAGTGATGGCACATGTTGCCTAAATTGGGTAAAATTTCGGAAACGTATAAGATTGTCTTGAAATTAATACACTGTATTATATAGGTTAGGAAAGGACGCCATTACCCCTTTAACCCTTTATACATATATACATATGTAATGAGTAAGGTAATTTTTGTCCAATCTTTTCAGGTACATGTGTACAACAACAATTTATGACATTAAGTAATCTCTCATATAAATAGAAGTATGAATAAAAAAACAAAATAATGGTCCACATCTCCTAATGAATTGACATTTAACATGGCCTCTGATACTATTCATTGTATTACACGAACACATGCCAGTCATACAGATATGTATCTGCATCATCTGCTACAAGTTTACAACATATGTATATATATGCAGCATAAGTTTGAGTAAAGAGTTAGTTTTTTCCCAGCTGCTGTTACATTAGAGAGAGGAAAGCTTGAATTTGGATGAGGGAGTAAGCCACAAGGTGACGACAACTTCCCACAGAAATGGCATAAATTGCAGTGAGCCCTTTGGCTAGAAAGTAATTATTTCCTGTAAAATGACTGCGGCAGCTGTCAAACTAACCACAAATACTGAACAACACTGACTGACATCAGGCTACATATCAGCACTGCTGTTGTCTTCAAATCTAAACTGTTTGATTGGAACAGAAAGTTTACTACAGAGTTCTGTTACCAGATGTTCCAAAACTATGTGGGAAATTTATGAATTTATTTTACATTCAAATTTGTGTTCTGGCATCGCAGCTGTTTGAATCATACATGTGTCATGGCCATTATCAATTCTCACCATTAGTATTTACTCCTCAATATCTCATTTAACTGTACACACTGCACAGATGACTTGTGCTGAGTAGGTTCATACAAAGGTATTCATACCTTTCAAAGGTGAACTGCAATTTTTTTCAATTTGCTATGTTTTGTTTTCCAGATTACGTATCCGCTAGATAAACTAACATGGAAAGTTAGTTTCAACTTTGGGGGAATGTTTTGTGCCTTGTTCGAGAAAAGAAAATGCTCTCAGGTTCGGCATCAGCATGAAAACCTGCATCGTTTTAATATGACCCCTTGATTTGGCAATGTTTGCTATTATGATGACACCAGTATAAGAATGACATAGCCTTTAGCATTGGCCAAGCCAGACACCACACAGAATAAGTCACTAAATCACAACTGACATCATAAATGCAAGGGAGATAATCACCATCTTTCATTTGTTGGATTTTCATCCACATCACATCATTTTGTGTGTATTTTCAAACTTTTTGTATCCATCACATCTTCCTCCAACAAATTTATGTTTTTGCTATGTCTTAAAAACACACAGGAATAATAAACACACCTAACATTTTTGGGGCTGTTTTTGGAAACATTTTTGTGGTAGGTGGTAAACCACACATCTGAACCATACATGTGGTTTGCCTAAAGTTGGTCTCATTGATAGGCTGCTTTCAGTGCATGAGAACTATATACCACTGCACAGACCTAATTCTCTGGTGAACATGTCCAGCATTTTGATGTAAACTTCAGCCCTGAGTGAGAATAATCATTATATTATGCCATGTTGCTCGTTGGATCATCTGGAATAATGTGTTTGTTGTGTGAGAAAATCACTGGTTTCGAATCAAGGTTAATGAATCAGCATTCAATATTCGGGGAAAAAAGAAATCCTGTAAGGCTGTATTAAATTTTAGTTGGACTTAAATCACAAGAACACTATTTTCAATAATTCTACCAAAAATCTCTGACAATGAGCATGATGGAGGTGATGAACAATATAAGATCAATTTACACGTGGTAGGGTGGGTTAAGGTTCCTGTTGCTTCAATGCATTTTGCTGAGAAGCAACAGGAACTTGATAATGTGATGTCTAGCACTGTAATATCACTTGTCTTTATTGCACCATGTAAGCGTCCTGTGACTGTCTGTGTCTTGTGCGCTGTCCTCAGTGTTTTATAGGGTGGATGGAGGGTGTCTGGTTCCATGCTGCTTCAAAGATTTCTTCTTTGAAGTAGCAGGAACACAACTGGGCTTGGTGGTGCTTAGTTGGTTCGTCGTGATATGGCTGAAATATTGTTTGAAAGTGACGTTAAATTCTATTCACTCACTCACTCATGTGTCAAGTTCAGACAATTAGCAGGGGTGAAATTTCTTTTGTAAGAAACGGGTAAATAAATAAAGTACCTGTCTCTGTTGACAGGAAGCCAAAAATTTCTTTCTGATGTTCAGTCATTAAATTTGGTCGTATCACTTCAAAGAAGGTGCTACTTATTGCATGGAAACATAATCTGAAAGTACATGTAACTCTATAATAGGCACACAACAACTTTGCCATTGTATCCTACATTGCAGGTCATTTTCAATGATACTGTGTTCAGGCAATCTTTTGAGGAATTTACCTGTCACCCAGACAGGTACGGTAATTTTTTTTAAATATTTCGACTCCTAATGTGTCAGACAACTGAAATATGTACAAAGAGTAAAACCTTTATGCCTTCCTATCTGTATGGCAGGGTATCTATATGATACTGTTCTGTAATCTAGGGTACAGGTGAGACATCATTCTACATGTTTATACTGTCTATCTGTCTGGTGTTATTGTACCATCTGTCTGACTCTGTCCCAGTGAGAGATAGTGTTATACTGTCTATACCATCTGTCAGCATTCCCTCTCTTGGTTAAATTCTCTTGACCTGTACCATGATGTTTATAGTAAAAGGCAAGTTGTGAAGTCTGGACCATTTGGCCGCATATTTCTGTGCAGACCTGCGTGAAGGTAATGTAAGGCAGATGTGCAGTCAGTGTATGATGGTAGACAGGTATGTCAGGAATGAGTTAGAACCTGCAAGGTAATACTAATATAGACCCACACTGAGCTCCTCTTCACAGTGCTCATCATCATTATAACATAGGTCCTCATCACTCCTATCATAGCAAACCAAACACCAGAAAACACCCCTAGAGCTTGAACTAAGGTAATATAGACCCACACTGAGCTCCTCTTTAAGGCATCATCATTATAACATAGGTCCTCATCACTCCTATCATTATAGTCAACCAAACAGAAGAAAACACCCCTAGAGCTTGAACTAAGACTGAATCTACCATTTACTGATCACCATTTACTCTTCTCATATAAAGTTCTTCTGATAACATCTGCCTCAAGTTTGAATGATAGTGAAAGCAGCTAAAGGTGACTAAACGACATTCCAAGGGAAGTTATAGGTATATTTCCTCAACAGAAACAGGGTGTCTCTTAACAAGAGCTTGGTTGTGTGTCTGTGTGGTATTGGTCCATGCTAAGAAACGTGTTTGTTGTGAGTAATGGTATCTTGTAACCAAAGTAGGAAGAAACATTTAGGATGTCACAATTCCATCACTCTCCCCTGGGTCCATAAAGGCATCAATCGTGTTCTGCAATCCAATAGCAGAGTAAGTTTTATGTATATGTCCCACCAGTTTTCTCCTTAATAGCAAACAACTTCACAGACACAGACACTCTCATCTCACTTTAAACTACATGCATAGCCTTGGTATTACTAGCTCAGTCACCAAAGGTATTCCACTTATAAATAGATACGACACACCATTAACCTTGAATCTATCTGAATTTTGAAGTTCCTCATAGAAAAGAGTTATTAACTGGCTGACTTTTATATCAGGCCACTCCTACTGCCGTCTTTGGAGAAATGATGTAGCTAAAGCCTGCAGCACACGAGAGCTAAACCCCTGAGCTAACGGCCTCAATTGCCTGTTAGCTCAGGGGCTAGCTCTCGTGTGTGGGCAGTTTTTGGTGAGGTTAGAAAAATATCAAACTGGTTTGATAGTTCTGCATGTCGAGGCGAAATCTTCACAGTGTGTGGCAAACGTAAGCTCAGCCGTTTTATTTGAATGGCCAATAAAATGCATCTTCACATGATTTGCATGTATGACCGTTCCAAAATACCATTTTTATGGGAGCCCGGTCACATGAAAGATCACATGATCTTGAAGGAGGTGTTCCATGGGAACTGAAATATTTTCGGTAAACCGTTTGCTCACCGTGTGCACTGAAACCACATGAGAGATAGTCCCTGAGACAACAGGCAATTGAGGCGGTTACATGTGTATCTCAGGGGATAGCTCTCGTGTGAGCCGGATCACAGCTCTCGAGCTAGTGTATCCAATTCCGCTTAAGCCAGTGCTTGGGGCCATGTGGATACTTCATAGTCTCCACAAAAACAGCTGCAATAAAAGCGCGGATGCGATACTTAGGCTACATCCGTATTCTCGGGTATGAATGTTAGGTGCCAAGGGATGCTTTCCTGTAGAGTCATATGGTTGCTTTTTAATCGCCAGAGGTCGTCAAGTTTTCCCACCTCTTGCATATTGCTCCAATTTATTACCTGTATATGGTAGGATTCTGCTGGTGGACTGTTAGTCCCAGAGGCCCGCCCTCTGTACATGTCTCTCGACAAATATATGTAGGTTTATTGTTTGTGGTGGGAAATTTAAGCTGTACGACATCGGACATTACAGGTTAGTTCATCTGGGTATTCTTACATTTACCATTTTACCCCATGTTGAGGCGTTTACTTCATCGGACGCCTACGATGCTCATCCATTAATATCAGAGGAGTTGTTTGAGCTGATCTGTCATCACAGCTCCCGAGCTAGCATATCTAATTCCGCTTAAGCGGGTGCTAGGGGCCGTGTGGATACAGTCTCCACATGAACAGCTGCAATAAAAGCGCGGCTGAGATACTAATGCTGCATCTGAGAATCCACCGTATTCTCGGGTATGAATGTTAGGTACATAGGGATGCTCGAGTCCTATGGTTGTTTTTTTAGTCGCCAAACGTCGTCAATTTTTCCCACCTCTTTCATATCACTCTAATTTACAGTTCTAGTGGGACGAAGACACCCTACACACAATCTGCATCTACCCAATCGATTCTTGGATGAAATTTTGAAGACAAGATGGATGAATATACTAAAACTAGGTCAGTGTGAGCATAATTACTAACTTGGTGTTACTCACTATATAATGTGAAGTAACTACATGTATCTTCTACAAGGTAATATGATGGTACAAATTGTACATTCAGTGATACCACTGTGGAGGAGGGAGGAAACGGTAAGGTTCCCTTGTGGAAAGACTACATGACAATGTACATGAGTGATAGGTGAACTATGGTAATGGTAGATTTACATGTAATATATACATACCTGTGCTCCTCTAGAGTACGACCTGAAGATGGTACAGAATCTACCCTGGCCTGACGTGTCCCTGAAAATAGAACAAACATATCCACACTTAAACAACACTGATGGTGACACTGCTATCATCACTACACACATGTATATCACATCAAAGTTCCAACAGATCCAACATTCATCAGTTACCAGTGGTCCATAATATATTATCATACCCATTCTGTAATGACCAGCAAAAGATTACCCACAATGCTGGATCAGAATTTGAGGCTGTGTGTACTCAGATAATACATGTGCAGAATCAGGGCTGTGGTCATGGTAATAGCAAAACCGTATCTACTGTTGATTTGTGTGCATTTAGCCAAACTGAACTGTGTTGTGAAACCATTGTCTCATCATATGGTTTGCCTCATACCCACCTTTATGTAAAGTTCACTAGTATAGAACCCTGTGGAGAGAATTTCAGTAGGGACGGTCACCTGAGGGTCTCATAAGACATCACTGTACCAGTATCAAAGATCAAGGCTATAGCTCTCTATGTTATTGAGATATTGCATTCACAACATTTCGGATGGACGGACGGATGAATGAACAGCATTTCTATACCCTTCACACTTTATGTGGCGGGAGACAAAATTTGGTTATTTTCACTTTCCTGGTATTTTTGGTGCATAATTACATTAATTTCATCTTTTGCCATATTGTCTTTTTTTTTCCGTCTGCCTCGCCAAACCAAACCAAAAATGAATTTTTCAATTCCTAAAATCTGAGTCTTTGTGAGATGATTACTTCTGGATAAGGAGTGAGTGAATATGATTTAATGTTGCTTTAAACAATATTTCAGTCATATCACAGCTCTTATGTGTCCTATTCCTTTTTACATCCTGCCAGATTTTGCAGTCGCTAATATACCAGCAAGACACAAAGCTTATTTCCACAATTTGCAGGGTAGGTATTCCTTCGAATGTTGAGTCCTGGGCTGCATGTCCAAAATCTAACAGAACCAGGCAGATATATGTGTGTAGGCCTACATGTACCTGCTGATACAATTTATTATCTCTAACAAAACTATGATTCCATGATTTGTATACAAATTCAAACTGTTTGATGACAAGCTACATGTATAGCATGTAGAACAGTACCATTATAATCATACAGGTATTATACCATGTACATGTAGAACAGTACCATTATAATCATACAGGTATTATACCATGTAGAACAGTACCATTATAATCATACAGGTATTATACCATGTACATGTAGAACAGTACCATTATAATCATACAGGTATTATACCATGTACATGTAGAACAGTACCATTATAATCATACAGGTATTATACCATGTACATGTAGAACAGTACCATTATAATCATACAGGTATTATACCATGTAGTAGAACAGTACCATTATAATCATACAGGTATTATACCATGTAGAACAGTACCATTATAATCATACAGGTATTATACCATGTAGAACAGTACCATTATAATCATACAGGTATTATACCATGTAGAACAGTACCATTATAATCATACAGGTATTATACCATGTAGTAGAACAGTACCATTATAATCATACAGGTATTATACCCTGTAGAACAGTACCATTATAATCATACAGGTATTATACCATGTAGAACAGTACCATTATAATCATACAGGTATTATACCATGTAGAACAGTACCATTATAATCATACAGGTATTATACCATGTAGAACAGTACCATTATAATCATACAGGTATTATACCCTGTAGAACAGTACCATTATAATCATACAGGTATTATACCATGTAGAACAGTACCATTATAATCATACAGGTATTATACCATGTAGAACAGTACCATTATAATCATACAGGTATTATACCCTGTAGAACAGTACCATTATAATCATACAGGTATTATACCATGTAGAACAGTACCATTATAATCATACAGGTATTATACCATGTACATGTAGAACAGTACCATTATAATCATACAGGTATTATACCATGTACATGTAGAACAGTACCATTATAATCATACAGGTATTATACCCTGTAGAACAGTACCATTATAATCATACAGGTATTATACCCTGTAGAACAGTACCATTATAATCATACAGGTATTATACCCTGTAGAACAGTACCATTATAATCATACAGGTATTATACCCTGTAGAACAGTACCATTATAATCATACAGGTATTCAAATTTTAGTCCATATTAACTGTGATAAAACCCATCTGAACAGAGATAAAATCATCTCTCTGAATGGTGGTCTCTTTCCCAGTCCTTTATCCAAGAGAACAAGAATAGATAAGACAGATGGAAACTGTTGGTGAAGACACTAAAACACAGACAGGCTGGAATGCTGATGAAAAGACAAACTCGGGTCTGAATCCAGCAGAAAGTAAACTGAGACAAAACCTCTCTAAACAAATACTTGAGCTACAGCTGAAATGTTCTGCTGGAAATCTCCTGACATTTGTGTATCTAGACTAACCTATCAAAATTAGAACCTGGTGTATCTGAGTATTTACAGCTGTTTGTGAACCAACTGTGAATCTCTAGTGTTCTAGAATCATATCTCATCTGTAACTTATTAGAGTGACAGTAGGGAGAGTTTATAGATTGGATTTTTATCTGGACAGATTGAGAAATAGCCTCACTCAATGCTGTCTGACATTACATCTACATACATGTTGGTTCACAAGGTTCGTCTATTAGGCCACTTAATTAATTGTTTGTTTCTCATAACCTTGCTTGTAAAAATACACAAGCTGAGTGCGATAATTCTTGATTATTAACTTGCAAACCAATTGTACATGTATACAATTATGAAGAAAATGAGCAAGTTTTACTCATGAAAATGTAAATCCCTCATGGATTTTAATTATTTGCCCTCAACATATAGATGAGGGCTGGTTACGGGAAACGAACCATTAATTATCAGCAGCCTTAATGGAAGTAAATTTCATTAACATGATTACTCAAATATAATGTACCTGTTGTAATTTACAACTTCTATGGTAGAATTTAGTCTGGGATCAACCGTACTACATGTGCATGTGTGTACAACAAATAAAACATATACTGCTGCTCCCATAGAAGTTGTAGTCTGTGTATATGTAAGGACATTCTCCCAATATCCTTCAAAGTTGTTGGTGTTCAGCGCTTAGATTAGGGGGGCATTCAAGTATTACCTATGCAGCAAGGGGGGTCCACAAATCAGAATTTTTCCCTATGTACGATAGGCTAAATTTTGTGTATGTAAGGGGGGAGGGAGGTAAAAAATCCAATTATTTGTTTACGTAATACTTGAATGGCCCCCTAACCTAATTTGGGCGCAACGTCTATTCAGTGGTGCAACTTTTGTTTTAAGCAGTGAAACACGCCCAAACTACTGAAAACACAAATTCTGATAAAATAGGTAGGCTTTGAACAAATATAATGCCTTATTGACAAGGACTCTCTATGAGCATAACTGGATATTGATTCTCAATGCAAGAAAAATAAAAAAAATTTTTTTATAATTATTAATTATTTGTTTTGCTCTCTAATCTGCGTGCATCCTAATTTGGGTACAACGTTAAACGTATCATGGGGTAATCTAAAGCCCTGGTGATACACCCTCTGACAGCTTTGGGTCACAAAATGAAACAAGAGAGATGGAAAATTCATTTATCTTATAGGAGACGAGCTTTGGTACGTCTCATTTAGCTGGAATATCTCCACTCCAATTAGTAATGGATGATGCCGATTGGCTGAGAGCCATGGCATGTGCACAAATGCTGACCGTGCTCCATATTTTTTAATGCCCATTGATGCAATCAGGGGGTATATCTGGCAGAGGTATATCATCTCATCCCACTAAAATGATGTATGGCTGGAAGAGATTGTCACCAATCTTGGAAGGGTGAACTCTGGATTTCCCAGATTGACCGTAATCTGTTCTGGATTTGTGTCAAGTGCTGAGCTATTTCACAGTCACTCTTTTCTTACAATCCGGGCTTACCAATATAAATCTCTGACAAAATGCACAGTGAAGCGTGACTCACTCTGAGTTTCACCTGTACATTTCTGAGCAGTTGATTTTTGTTTCCCCCTATACATGGAGTTAAATCTCTGACTAGTTATATCTGACAAGTTGCCAAAAATATTCATTTAGGATAAGCATACTGTGTGCTAATTGTGGATAGTCATAGTCAGGAGAGGGCCATGCGCTTCACATTTGATGACAACTGCTCGTCCATAGCTATTTTACTACAAAAGGCAAACACCCCATTTTTACATATCAAAAGAATGAAAGCTATGGCCTGTGAAGTTTTTAAAATTCTAAATAATATTTCTCCTTTGTATATACAAACTCTTGTTAAGCGCAAAGATACTGCATACTTTCTTCGGAATCAGAACAAGGTGGAGGTACCCCTTGTTAGTACTACTCAGTACGGACTTAAGTCATTTAGATACGAAGCTACCCGGGTGTGGAACAGCCTGCCTAATGAATTCAGACAGGCGGACTCATATAAGCAGTTCTGCAGACTGATCCGCACCTGGGACGGTATCGATTGTAGCTGTTCCCTCTGTACGTAGTTGCTCTTCATGGAACATGCGATTTCTATTTTATATAAGCTGTGTGCTTTTCAATTGCTTTTAAATTCCTTTATTTATTTAATTTAATTCAAATCAATTCAATTCAAATCAATTCAATTCGATTATTTATTTATTATTTATTTTATTTTTTTTTACCTCTCGTTTGTATGTTTATCTTTGTAATATGCTTACACAGATTTCTCTATTACCAAATATGTACCTGTCAACTTTTAACGATACATTTATTTTTTACTTTACCTCAACAATCACACTTTATATGTACACTTTAGTTACGCTTATTTTATTTTATTTTAGTATACGGTATGCGTTTTTCTTCTATATCTTACACACAATCCAACATAAGCAACTTTTCATTACATATGGTGCTGTGCACCTCACCTGACCCATGTCTTATTACACCATACAATGCTCTCTTTTATCTATGTATAGATTTATTATTATTATTATTTACAATTGTTTGTCGGAAGAAAAGCCCTTCAGGGCTTATGTTCTCTGTATAACTATCCGACGTTAAATAAAGCTTCTTGTATCTTGTATCTTGTATCTTGTCTATTGGTACTTCAAACAGTAGGGTATTAATTTGATGCAGCATTACCAAATTCATGCCAGATATCATTTATTAACAACAAACCCCCATATTGTAGCATAGGAAGAACCAAAATTTATCTACAGGTGAAGCTCGGTTGCATAGTTTGCCTGAGATTGATATTGATAACTATGCAGATTCGATGCATGACTAGAGGTGCATGTATACATGCGAATATAAACTCTCCGATAGCCTAACAACAGATATATGCTTCATTGTCTATTGGTTGCAAAGGGTAATACAGCTAATTAAAACATGAAGCATGATTGCATGTTGTAAGGTAATTCCCAGATCTATAAATATGCAAATTTGACCTGTACTGTTGTATCACACCATACACTACACATGAATTACACCCTGAATAACATGTTATTGTATTGAACCATGAACTACCTGTGCATTAAAGATTGCGGCACTTGATTAAATATAATTATGTTCACTGTTACAGTATAATATAATTATGTTCACTGTTACAGTATAATATAATTATGTTCACTGTTGCAGTATAATATAATTATGTTCACTGTTGCAGTATAATATAATTATGTTCACTGTTACAGTATAATATAATTATGTTCACTGTTACAGTATAATATAACTATGTTCACTGTTACAGTATAATATAACTATGTTCACTGTTACAGTATAATATAACTATGTTCACTGTTGCAGTATAATATAACTGTGTTCACTGTTGCAGTATAATATAACTATGTTCACTGTTGCAGTATAATATAACTATGTTCACTGTTGCAGTATAATATAACTGTTCACTGTTGCAGTATAATATAATTATGTTCACTTGCAGTATAATATAACTATGTTCACTGTTGCAGTATAATATAACTATGCTCACTGTTACAGTATAATATAACTATGTTCACTGTTACAGTATAATATACCTATGCTCACTGTTACAGTATAATATAACTATGTTCACTGTTACAGTATAATATAACTATGTTCACTGTTACAGTATAATATAACTCTGTTCACTGTTGCAGTATAATATAACTATGTTCACTGTTACAGTATAATATAACTATGTTCACTGTTGCAGTATAATATAACTATGTTCACTGTTACAGTATAATATAACTGTTCACTGTTGCAGTATAATATAATTATGTTCACTGTTACAGTATAATATAACTATGTTCACTGTTGCAGTATAATATAATTATGTTCACTGTTACAGTATAATATAACTATGTTCACTGTTGCAGTATAATATAATTATGTTCACTGTTACAGTATAATATAATTATGTCTGCTACTGTTGCAAAAGTATAATATAATTGTGTTCACTGTTACAGTATAATATAATTATGTTCACTGTTGCAGTATAATATAATTGTGTTCACTGTTAGAGTATAATATAATTATGTTCACTGTTGCAGTATAATATAATTGTGTTCACTGTTGCAGTATAATATAATTATGTTCACTGTTGCAGTATAATATAATTGTGTTCAGTGTTGCACTATAATATAATTATGTTCACTGTTGCAGTATAATATAACTGTGTTCACTGTTGCAGTATAATATAATTGTGTTCACTGTTGCAGTATAATATAACTGTGTTCACTGTTGCAGTATAATATAATTATGTTCACTGTTGCAGTATAATATAATTATGTTCACTGTTGCAGTATAATATAAATATGTTCACTGTTGCAGTATAATATAACTATGTTCACTGTTACAGTATAATATAACTATGTTCACTGTTACAGTATAATATAATTATGTTCACTGTTACAGTACAATATAACTATGTTCACTGTTACAGTACAATATAATTATGTTCACTGTTACAGTACAATATAATTATGTTCACTGTTACAGTACAATATAATTATGTTCACTGTTACAGTACAATATAATTATGTTCACTGTTACAGTACAATATAACTATGTTCACTGTTACAGTACAATATAACTATGTTCACTGTTACAGTACAATATAACTATGTTCACTGTTACAGTACAATATAACTATGTTCACTGTTACAGTACAATATAATTATGTTCACTGTTACAGTACAATATAATTGTGTTCACTGTTACAGTACAATATAATTATGTTCACTGTTACAGTACAATATAATTGTGTTCACTGTTACAGTACAATATAATTATGTTCACTGTTACAGTATAATATAATTGTGTTCACTGTTACAGTACAATATAACTATGTTCACTGTTACAGTACAATATAATTGTGTTCACTGTTGCAGTACAATATAACTATGTTCACTGTTACAGTACAATATAATTGTGTTCACTGTTGCAGTACAATATAACTATGTTCACTGTTGCAGTACAATATAATTGTGTTCACTGTTGCAGTACAATATAACTATGTTCACTGTTGCAGTATAATATAATTGTGTTCACTGTTGCAGTACAATATAACTGTTCACTGTTGCAGTATAATATAATTGTGTTCACTGTTACAGTACAATATAATTATGTTCACTGTTGCAGTATAATATAATTGTGTTCACTGTTGCAGTATAATATAATTATGTTCACTGTTGCAGTATAATATAACTGTTCACTGTTGCAGTATAATATAATTATGTTCACTGTTGCAGTATAATATAACTGTGTTCACTGTTGCAGTATAATATAATTATGTTCACTGTTGCAGTATAATATAACTGTGTTCACTGTTGCAGTATAATATAATTATGTTCACTGTTGCAGTATAATATAACTGTGTTCACTGTTGCAGTATAATATAATTGTGTTCACTGTTGCAGTATAATATAACTGTGTTCACTGTTGCAGTATAATATAATTATGTTCACTGTTGCAGTATAATATAATTATGTTCACTGTTGCAGTATAATATAAATATGTTCACTGTTGCAGTATAATATAACTATGTTCACTGTTACAGTATAATATAACTATGTTCACTGTTACAGTATAATATAATTATGTTCACTGTTACAGTACAATATAACTATGTTCACTGTTACAGTACAATATAATTATGTTCACTGTTACAGTACAATATAATTATGTTCACTGTTACAGTACAATATAATTATGTTCACTGTTACAGTACAATATAACTATGTTCACTGTTACAGTACAATATAACTATGTTCACTGTTACAGTACAATATAACTATGTTCACTGTTACAGTACAATATAACTATGTTCACTGTTACAGTACAATATAATTATGTTCTCTGTTACAGTACAATATAATTATGTTCACTGTTACAGTACAATATAATTATGTTCACTGTTGCAGTACAATATAATTATGTTCACTGTTGCAGTACAATATAATTATGTTCACTGTTGCAGTACAATATAATTATGTTCACTGTTGCAGTACAATATAATTATGTTCACTGTTACAGTATAATATAATTATGTTCACTGTTACAGTATAATATAATTATGTTCACTGTTACAGTATAATATAATTATGTTCACTGTTACAGTACAATATAATTATGTTCACTGTTACAGTACAATATAATTATGTTCACTGTTACAGTACAATATAATTATGTTCACTGTTGCAGTATAATATAATTATGTTCACTGTTGCAGTACAATATAATTATGTTCACTGTTACAATATAATATAATTATGTTCACTGTTGCAGTACAATATAATTATGTTCACTGTTACAGTACAATATAATTATGTTCACTGTTACAGTATAATATAATTATGTTCACTGTTACAGTACAATATAATTATGTTCACTGTTACAGTATAATATAATTATGTTCACTGTTACAGTATAATATAATTACATGTATGTTCACTGTTACAGTATAATATAATTATGTTCACTGTTACAGTATAATATAATTATGTTCACTGTTACAGTATAATATAATTATGTTCACTGTTACAGTATAATATAATTAAGTTCACTGTTACAGTATAATATAATTATGTTCACTGTTACAGTCATGCAGATTTGAAGAGGACAACTAGCATCTGAATGTTTTGGGGTTTTTTCAATTAGTCGGCCGGCCAAGGACCTCAAAAACGCCTTTAAAAACTTTCGATGGCATTTTTTGTTACAAATGGGTACCCATGCTAAATTAGTTCTTTGAGTGGTAGGGATCAAGATAGGAGGGGATACCACCTTGATTTTGGTGAATTAAGGTCATTTTGGGGTCACTCTTTGGGTCAAATAAGGTCAAAAATAGGTAAAAATCGGTTATAAATAAACATCCACTGTATTGTTTGTTACCAATGAATATCCAAACTGAATTAGTTGTAAGTAGTGTTGAGTGTAAGGTATTCACCGATACATGTAACACATTTATTATAAGAATTAAGGTCATTTTAGGGTCACTTTTTGGTCAAATAAGGTCAAAATTTTGAAAAAATCGGTTATATGCACAGTACTAATTGTTACGATTGAGTATTCGAGTTGAATCAGTTGAATGTAGTATAGGGTTGGATGTAGTCATCGATAACACGTTAATTATTAGAATTAAGGTCATTTTAGGGTCACTTTTGGGTCAAATGAGGTTAAAAATTGGTGTAAATCGGTTATAAATTAATATTCACAGTACTAACTGTTACGAATGAGTATCCAAACTGAATCGGTAGTATTTAGTGTAAGGTTTAAATTAGTCGGAGATAACACGTTAATTATTCAAATGAAGATGATTTTAGAGTAACTTTTTGGTAAATGACGTAAAAACATGGGTACAAATCGGTTAACAATTAATATCCACAATACTAATTGTTGCGAATGGGTAGACAGGCGGAATTAGTTGTATGTAGTGTAGGGTTTAAGGTGGGCATAGTAACCATTATGTAACCATTATATTGTCTGTCGATGATTATTTTTCTAGCTGATGATTGTACCAATAGAGCCAAGCTAGGCCCATAAATAGTCACACCGATCTGTTTTGTGAAGGGGCTTGGTTTTGAGAAATTGCTACTTTCAGCTCTATGTAATCACAATACCTTGAATCATAAAAGCAAAATGAGAATATGAGTCTCAGATGAACCCACATGGTCACCATTTTTAATTTAATAATTTTATTCTCAGCTGAAGATTATGCCAACAGAATAAAAATAGGCATAATGTAATAAGCTATGGCGTTATTCTGCTCAATTTAAACAAGTTTGTACCTAGAATTAAAATAGTCTAACAGTAATATGAAAAAAAAAGAATTTCCGGATGACTCCTCATGGTCGCCATTTTGAATTTAACTATCATTTTTAATCTGACGACTAAGTAAATAGATTCAAAATGGGCAAAAGGTATCTGGCTATGATGTGAGATCCTTCGGGTTTGATAAAGTTGCACAATCAACTAAGACACGAGCAACATGGAAAATCAGGAGATTCAGATAACCCCACACAGCTGCCAGTTTGAATTTGAACATCGTATTTTGATTTTGGGGATATGCAAATAGATCCAAAATGGACGTAAGTAGTTAGGCTATGCAATGAGATCCCTGTTTTGATAAATTTGCACAATTAGCGAAGAATAATACCTTGAAGTAAACGAGCAACATGAAAAATATGATTTTCAGATGACCCCATATGGCCACCATTTTAAATTTGACCATCATATCTTCATCTTAGGGATTCGTAAGTGGATTCAGAAAGAGCATACATGTAAGTTGTTGGGCCATGCTTGGAGATCCCACAGTTTTGATAAATTTGCATGAGCTAAGAAGAATGCCTTAAACTACACGAGCAACATGAAAAATGTCATTTTTAGATTACCCCATTTGTCCGCCATTTAAATTTTAAGCTGAGAATTAAGCAAACAGATTCAAAATAGGGGAAAGATGTTAGGCTTTGATGGAAGATTCCTTTGTGTTAACTAATTTGCACAATGGGCTAAGAATAAAAACTATTATATGAATAACCTGAAAAAGGACGATTTATGGATGAACCCACAGGAGCGCCATTTTGAATTAACGCATGATGGTAAATCACTAGAATTACAGAAAAAGGCTAAGAACAATAGCCAAATATAATATTCCAAAACTACGGAAAGTCTTTGCTCTCGATTTTTAAGCATTCTGATGATACTGCGAATGTTCAATAGGGCACTAAATTTCCGAACCCTCTATCACCCAGGCCAGAAAGGGTTAACTCAAACTACTTCAAACTCGAGAAAGAAACCTTCGGACCAACAAATATTGATCAGGGAAGTTCCAGTCTATAAGAAAATGGATGTTGCCAAATTCACAAACAAAAATACTGAATTACCCTACGCTAATATCTAAAAATTCACCCCGCAGAACTACTTCAGATTTGATAACCATTTCTTTACAAGAAATTTCATACAAAAATTTTTTAAATTGTTTTAAGGTCCATCTTTTGGCCATCTTTGGATGTTATTTGACCTCGAAATGACCTGATAATGACCTCAAATTGCCAAAATTTTCTTATCATCCACCCTACCGTGAACCATACTGCATACAAAAGCAAATAACAAACAGCACAAAATATATGAAATAAAACAGCATTTTTGACCTAATTTGACCCGTAAAGTGACCCTAAAATGACCTCAATTCCAATAATTAACGAGCTAGTCAAACCTGTGTTAAAGCCATACAGTACATAAAAACAATTTAGCGTGCATAACCATTGGTAGAAAACATCACAATGGAAATTAACTTAGGAACGACTTTTACCAATTTTGACCTTATTTAACCCCAAAAGTGACCCCGAAATGACCTTTAATGTCCAAACTCCGGGTGGTATCCCCTCCCACCTTGAACCCTAGCACATAAAGTACTAATTTAGCATGGGTACCCATTTGTAACAAACAATGCCATCAAAAGTTACATTTCGTGTCTTTGGCCGGCCTACTGATTAAGGCCTCTGATGTCATCATAAGAGCAGGAAACAAATAGAATATCGATTTTTGAAAGAGCATACATATTTAACAGTGAGTCTCTGAACACATTCCACTACTCTATAGATCATGAATGGTATTAAATTTCAACAATGGACAGTTTGTTGTTGAAGCCGTGTTGGGCAAATCTGCAAATGACGCTCTAATCCTTGATACAGTGTTATCAGTTCTAGCAGCCTAGTTTTTGTTCAGGACCGGCTGTGGGAAATATGGCAGCACACAGATGCTCGGTAATAAGATACAGAAATTAATAAAATAATACTTTTCCATGTTAATTGACAAGAGATATTTGATGTGCTTTATTTTTAAGTAAAAACCTTTAGAATATAAACATAGTTGACTCTGTGAAGGGTTTCCTTAAATTATTCTCTGGTTTCCTCATATTCACAATAAATCAGGGAATCAAATTTATGACCGCTACTTGGACACTATTTACCATCCACTTAAAACCCTTCTGACCACTTTATTACTTCTAGCAGGGAAGTAAACAGGACACAGTCCTGCAATACTTTTTTATCATGGATGCATGCAGCCCAGTGCTACCCTTCTACCATGTGCAGTGAAATCTTCTGACTGAATAAGAATTGACTCAAGCAACAACATGCAGCACTTTAGCAATCATTAGAACAGACAGTTCTACAATGGTAATGTACAAAAACATCAATACAGGCCACTTGTGTCAATCCCAGTTATTTCCTGATCTGCCTGCTGTGTGCTTCAGTTTGCAAACACCCGGCCAGAGGCCCAATTCAAACCCTTTTAATATGCAGGGTCAATAAGCCTAGATTATACCACCCTGCTGCGGACAAGACAACATGCCCCCCAGTGATACTAGGGCTTTTGGTTGGGAGTGGCATGTCAGGTTGCATTACCCTCCCATTGTAGGACGGATTTGTCCACAGATTACTGCGGCCAGCACACTTGAACCAATATGCCAATATGATGGGTTTATCGAGTTATCCCGATGTCAGGCTATCTGCACAAACAAGAATTGGTGTGATCTGTGTGGTTTTTATCCTGCAGATAAAGAGCATGCCATGCAGTCATCAGATCTTATCCAGAGTAATGTGGCCCCCAGGGATGTCATTCTAGATTGAGGTGTTATCAGTCAGGGATTGACTAGCATAAAGCTTTATACCTTGTCAAATACAAATACACATTGATGAAGAATACCAATGTGTATGACAGGCAGTGTTGTATGTACATGTATGTAATGGTGCTATATCCATGTGTGGTACCGTACATGTACAATAATCCTATGACTGCATGGAGCCTGTTAAGTAAGCTCCATTTTGACTAAAAGATTGATTACCTTAATAACTCAATCACTTCCAAATTTCAAATAAAATTTTGATCGACATGGTCAATTTGATAGCTATCATTTAAGTTCTCTTAATCTCTCTGTTCATACTGTGATTATTATTGATATTTCACTGTGCATGAGCATACACATTGTATGTGATGAAGCTACATGTAGCCTAGGATGCACATGATGTTAGGAGTAATACATTCATATTCTGAATTGGTCACAAGCTATATCCCATGATTGAACACAGGATGAATGTCATGGACCAGGTCTTTGTCCTTCCTGTACATGTATGATTTACTGTGTGACAACAATATTACAAATAACTGATCAATACGGGTGGTAATTCAATAGGTGGTCAAATTATTAGATTAGGTGACAAGTCAGCAGGTTTGACAAGCCTAAGGACACAATATTAATGTCTGAATAGAATAAGGGACAGGTCTAAATATGTCTGTGTGTAAATAATGACTTGGAGGATAAGAATGTTTACTGCAATGATCACATATCAGTTAAACATCACAAATTGCTACTATTGTTGTATTATTCTGATACCATGACAGGTCATACACAATACATGTAATCTATATTAGGAACAATTGTTCATGCATGATGAAACAGTAAATATTTTAGATTCTTCAAAACTATTTCACAGGTACATGTACATGTATTATCCATTAGATGAAAAAAAAACAACAGATAAGTTGTTTCTCTTGTAGAATCAATCAACCAGACAGACAATGGCAGTCTGACTTGGATGACCTCATTCCATCTCCAGCAATCACTCGCTTAAAAGCTCCACACAGACCTGAAGCATTACCAGATCTGAGGTGTGTCACCCACCTTAGATTCACAGACCTGAAGCACTACCAGGCCTGACGTCACTCACCTGAGCTCCACACAGAACTTCAAAGCATTACCAGCCCTGACGTCTGTCATTCACCTATTAAGCTCTACACAGACCTGAAACATTACATTGCACCAGACCTGAGATGTGTCAGAACTTTGCCTAAGCTCCACATACACCTGAAACATTACCAGACCTGAGGTGTGTCACACACCTTTAGCTCCACACAGACCTGAAGCATTAACAGACCTGAGGTGTGTCACTCGCCTGAGCTCCACACAGACCTGAAACATTACCAGACCTGAGGTGTGTCACCCACCTTTAGCTCCACACAGACCTGAAGCATTAACAGACCTGATGTGTGTCACTCGCCTGAGCTCCACACAGACCTGAAGCATTATCAGACCGGAGGTGTGTCACTTGCCTAAGCGCCACACAGACCTGAAGCATTATCAGACCTGAGATGTGTCACTCGCCTGAGCTCCACACAGACCTGAAGCATTATCAGACCGGAGGTGTGTCACTCGCCTAAGCTCCACACAGACCTGAAGCATTATCAGACCTGAGATGTGTCACTTGCTTAAGCTCCACACAGACCTGAAACATTACCAGACCTGAGGCAGTCCTTGTCTTTTGTAAAAAGATGGTGAGCTAAAAAAAGTGTACCTAAATTAACCGAGGAGAGCTAATACGTAACGAGAGCTGAAAATCGCTCTCCCAAATTTCGTGAGGGGAGTGATTTTGTTTTAATTGTTTAACCTACCATATTATATTTTTGATTAAATTATTTTATTTTTCAATTTATTTTCAAACGAAAAATTAATGAAAATAAATTATTCTATTTCAATTTAAACAAGTCAATATCAAAAGTGATGAAGATTTCAACAGTCACCAGTGGGTAGTACGGCCGTACGTACCAGAAGATAGAGCAAGCTCACTCTGCATATAATACTCGTCGGAACCAACCATGCGCGAAGAGCAGTGTTCGTGAAGGTTCTCGAAAATAATCGGCCGATAGTATAAAGTGAACGAGAAGAATGTTTGGCGAATGATCAGACGAGTCCCAGTTCAATATTGCCCAAGAGTATTGACATCCTACTGACTACAGGCTCTGTGTGCTGATAATGATGTGTAAATCATCTACCTTTCTTAGAAAACTTCGTCAACTGCTTCAATTTGTTCAAGGAAGATTTGCTGCAGTTACCGCCATTGTTGTCAGCTCTCCGCGCACGTGGCAAATATTGCACGATCCCATGCTAGGAATAGCCTGTGCAAGAGACTACCGATTGTCAAACAAGCGAAGAAATTATGGCCGCGCTGGAATTGACGGCGATCGTTTGCTGATTAAAATTTATTAAAGGCATTTCAGGTCATTTCAGTTTATTCTCACAGTGATTTTCAGTGTGGAAGAGTTCGCAAAATTAACACCAACTGTCCGTATATTTAATAATAAGGCCGTTAGCAGACACAGCCTACTTATTTCTATATTTAATCTGCTGAATCTAGGTGCGCGAAAAACAGTGTACCTTGGATATGATTTAGGTGAGCGATGGTGCGCGAGAGCGATCGCTCACCTCCAAACGCAAGGACTGCTGAGGTGTGCCACTCACCTGAACTCCATCCATTTGTTGACCAGAGTTCCAAGATACGAGGCGAGTGATAGCTGGCCTGCCACTGTTTCAGGAGAGTGAGTTGGAGATTTTACTTGCTACATGGCTAACATTGCTATGATCTAGTGTCAAGGGAATAGACGACACTGTACATATTCATGTGGACACAGTGATGATCACTCATGCTTAACTGTTCTGTATCTATGTCTACATGTACTTGCTGGATGGAGAAATCAACTAATAAGTTCGCATTAATGAGAATGGAGATGGACAGACAGACATCAGACACTGCCTTTTGAGGCGCGCGATGGCGCACGCGCACCATGACGCGCGTAAATTCAAATTAAGGTACGCTAAATTCCACGCACCTCGTTAAATACCTACGCAGTTTATTTATTATGTCCGCTGTTGTCAAAATCCTCAAATAGCCGCTGCCGAGAACCGCGAACTGAAACAGGAAGTTGAAATCGAGAGACAGGAAGTTGAAACGAGAGCCATATTTATCAGTCAATTTGATTGGCTCACAGGAAAATGGCAGCCTTGCAGTGACCAATGCAGATACTCGTCTCTTCCCGCATCCCTCTATGACGGTTTTGCCCATGCGGTTTGTTCCTCCCGAACTACAGCAAATCTTGAACTTTCTCAGGTCGCGACGACGTTCTATTAATCATGGAGAAGGAATCTAAAAGAACTGTTAACGTCGGTACGATAATGAAGTGGAATACTGGTGGCTTAATTCGATTCCAGTCAACCGATGACGGTAAAGTGGTCCTAGTTTGGTGCGCGTTGTACGCCAAACACAGCGACAAACTTTATACAGACCCCCGTTTTCGTGGGCAAGCGGCGACCGTAATATTTGAAGTGAGTTGTACTGTTCAGTGTTGAGCCGGTGTAAAGTTGAAGTTAATAAAACTTTTCTTCAAGAAAAATGCTACTTGTTTAAATTTTCCTTACATTGATTAGCCAGCTAGAGCCCTAGCTGTCAATGGTAAAACCATCTGAAACCTCAAGATATAAGGACATTATTATTAAATTTTTCTATATATTCATCTGTACTTGGATCCCTGAACCACAAGGTGGTGGATCTTGTATGAATAGAAACGGTATGCCCTTCACTTGGCTCGCCTTAATAATTTTAGGAGAGCTATTTAAAGCTCCTGTATGGCTCTCCTTACCAAATTCAGGTACACCATTTCCAGCTCGCCTGCAATTTTCAAAAGTCAGTGTCTGAGACATATGGATGTACATGAGTGTGACAATACCATAAGGTCAATTTTAGCACAGGGGTAAAAATGAGGTTCTATTGTTAGATTAGCCATGATTAAAACATACTTCCAATGATGCCTCGAACCTGATAACAATTACATTCAGGTTACAGGGTGAATTCTCACAGACAACTACATTGTATGTATCTGATACATGTAGATGTATTAATTCACCATAAACTGGAGTATTTTTACTGCTGATGAGAGACACAGATTAATCAGCAGAGAGTGTCACCAGGGTCAACTCCTCACAGTATGGGAACATTATTTAATGATGGAGAAGATACTCAACAGCTGCTGCTCTCCATTATCACCCAATATTAGGCCTAAATCTCTCCATATTCCATCATGTCCATAAACTTGGTCCATTCAACACTTCCATGCTAAATGGATTAACATACATGTGAACAGCCTACATAACATCATTCTAAGCTGCTAAAAGCTTTTCCAGAATAGAAGGCCTAATGACTTGTAGAACTGATCAACAATACATTGAATGGAGGAGAATGTTGATCTAAGGCTTGACAATATCACCATTATGGAAGTACATGAACACATACTGGATTTTGTATTCTGTGATGATTGTTGACTCGGTCTAGTTTTGCTAACATGTAAATAATAGTACATTCTACATAATGTACCACGGCTGACCTGGTAAATCTGAATGTATTATAACAAATACTAACACTATTTGGTTTACTAAACCAGTTTAGGTAAAGCTTTCAAGTTTGACCTTTGTCTTGTAAATAGCTGACCTGAAATCACTCTTAGACTACCGGACTATTGAAGCAGTAACTGCATTAATGTGTCCCTATATATGCAACATGAATACCTTAAAACTTACTGACCCAACACACTTTATCAGCATTTGGCATGTACATGGGAATTGAAGGATTTTTTCTGTTTTTATAAGCAAAAGAACAGTCACATCGAAAATAAATTTAAATGCACTTAGTATTTCTCTCAAAGCTGTCACCAACAGGTAAATTTCCAGCCATCTGATGGACAAAATCAATCTACATGTACAGTGCTCAGTAGGGGTCATACTAATCATCACACAGCGGACCACAACGGACCCTCGACTTACTACAATGGACCCTCGACTTACCACAACGGACCCTCGACTTACTACAATGGACCCTCGACTTACCACAACGGACCCTCGACTTACTACAATGGAC